>JAHXHD010001021.1:0-13059 GCA_019857685.1 Papiliotrema terrestris | reverse complement strand
GGGTTGGGCGGAGGGAGGGTTGGGCGAAGGGAGGAGGCAGCGTTTAATTTGCCGGCTTGATGCTTGGCTCAGAGATGGTAGGTTACGTTTACGTTTGTCTACTAGGTATAGGGCATCTCTTATTCCGTGCTTGACGACTGGTCACGATGCACCTACTTGTATGATGCGGAGTCGGGTCTGCTTGGTGCAGGCTGCATTGGCCAAAGAGAAATGTCCACATTGGCGCGGCTGGTGGGAGGGCGGGAAGGAAGGGGATTAAATGATGGAACCGAGCACCCCTGTTGCATACAACCCGGTGGGTCTAGGAATGCTAAGCAGTTTTTCCTCGCCCCCTTATATGGTACCCCAGTTCAAGGAACCCAAGCTTGGTACAATACTGCGGCCGGGGTGCAGGCGACGCAGCAGGCAAGAGCAGAGTGAGGCCGGGTGCCACATTCACCGGGACCCGCCGAAAAAGTTGGATGGACCGGGCAACACCGTCTCTCCCAACACGATCAGTTTATACAATACAAGTCGCATCCTCCATCACTCCATACCAACACTAACAAAACCACGATGCGTGCACGTACCCCCGCTCGAGCGCTCGCCGCTGCCGGTCGACGGCGGTGTGTCCACTCTTCGACCTCGGTCCTTGCGCAGACCGCCCAGTCCCCTTCCGCATCCACTTCGTCAGCGCCCTCATCGTCCAGCACATTCACGTGGCAGCCCGCCCTCTCCGCTGGCTCGTCGGCAGTATACGACGAGGCGCTCGCGTACCTCAACGCGCACCGAGATCGCTGCTTGGAAGAGTTCAACCGCCTGCGCGCCTTGCCCGACCCGACTGCCGCCCAGCGCTCGCGGATGGACAACCTCGAGGTCGACGCATACGTGAACGACCCGGCTACGCGGGCGCTCTTCCGGTCGACGAAAGGCGCAGGGCAGATGGACCGGCCTGTGATGCGCCATCTGGCGGAGAGGCGGTGGCGGCACGACGGCGGATTGGATCTGATCATGGGACGGGTGTACCAGAACAAGGTCGTCCCGGACGTGTTGCCCGACATCGCGCCGCTCCTGCCCTTCTCCCTCGCCATCCCGGCCGGCACCGTCGAGCCCGGTCTCATTATCGAGTCGTCGACGCTCGCCGACGCCCCGGTGCTCAAGTTCCAGCCGTTCCAGCACCCTGCGTACCCCACCGCGGCCGACCCGCATCCATCAGCGCTGTACACCCTCGTCGGCATCAACGCCGACGAGCCCGACACGATCAACCGGACATATGCGGAGCGCCTGCACTACCTCAAAACGGACATTCCGCTCTCGATCCTCTCGGGCGAGACGGACATCATCCGCTCCGCGGGCGGCAACGAGCTCGTTAGATGGGAGCCCGTCGCCCCCGCGCAGAACACCGGCCGACACCGCATCGTCTTCGTCCTCCTCCGCCAGATCGGCGATCAACCCTCGAAGCTGAGCTATGCCCCGAAACGAGATGCCTTCAGCCTGCGAAGTCTCATGGCGACGTGCGAGCTCCCGTTGAATGCAATCACGGCGGTGAACCTGGTCAGGACGGAGTGGACCGAGGAGAGCAAGGAGTACATCGACAGCGTGTGGAAGGAGCACAGGGGCCGAACGAAGGCGCCGGTGCACAGGCCTGTGCAGCACGATGAGGTCTTCTCGCGGCCGAGGAGCTCGATCGGGCAGAAGGTCGATGAGCTCAGAGAGAGGGCGTACGAGAGGAAGTTTGAGGAGTACCAGAGAGAGCTGGACGAGGTCGTGGCGGCTGAGGCGGCCGCACACGCAGAGGGGAAGGGACAATAGGAAAGGTTACATCCCTTGCATGTATGGGGGGGCAGAGGCCGCATATCATGACGGGCACGGGCAGGACAGGGTGAATGCTCGTTACGTCCTCGAATTCCCAGCCACCATGCACAAGCTACAAATGCGATCGAGCCCGACGAATGAACAGCGGCTGCACCCTCCGTATATCGATGCCCCAGACTCGACAGTCCAGAGGTGAGAATTCACCCCTTTGCGGGAAACCGGTACCTTAGGCTTGATTGGATGGTCTCACCGCCCAAAACCCCAAGACTCCGTCAGATCGTAAGTCGAGCATGCTCGGCAAGTTACACTGTTCCGCAGAAAACCTAGCCAACCCTCGGGAATACCAAGGGGTCACTCGCAGGTCATACCCTGTTCGAGCATTTCAATGAGCTTCTCAAACAAAAAGAAGGGGCCTCTGACTGACCACTGGAAGACACTGTCTTGTAGAGTCGGCAAGGTGTGTGCTGGAAAATACTACAGTGTATTCACAAGACCGATGCACGAGCACTGAGCCCTGGTAATGTGAAGGCCGAGGTGCTTGAGGCCCCCTAGCTTGACGCCACCGCCCGCTTGCCACTCGCCACTGCCAGGCCGCCCTCTCGCAGCCCGACGAGCTCCTTGTATGCCGGTGGAAGAATCGATAGTGGTAGCGTTTCATGGCACTCGGGAGGAGCGTTTAGCTTCGATGACATCTTGCTTGAGATGAGCTCGTTAAAAGCAATATCCGAATCAGGTTGGCTTGACCACAGACGTGAATGAGGGCCGTTGGACTGCTCAACGTTGTACTCATCATCATGGAAGTCCATCACCACGGAGCCGCGCAGCGGTGTGCGCTCACATGCAAGTCAAGCTCATCGTTGGTGGTCTCGGTCACCTGGCTTTCCAAGCGATGGGCGCGACCTGTATGTTTGACGCTGCACTGAAAGAGACGACAGTGCTCGCCAAAGTCCGGCGGGGTCTTTGGAAACACGCCTGTGGCCGTTTTTGCGGACCGAGACTGAGCATAGGCGCCTGCATCACTTGTTGACCCCGTGATGTCACTGAGGGAGGGCGCTCGAAGAAGATGGACCCAGAGACAACGAGACGGGACGCAATGACAAGCTCATGTCCCCGGCGCTTGACAGCGGGCGCTTTCGCTCCACCAACGCCAAGCCAGAACGGTGCGAAAGTTGCGAGAAAGGAGACACGTGTAGCTATTCTGTCCAGGATCTTCGATAAGTTGCCAGCCTTGATTGACCTCTCTCTCGGCTACCTCACAGGTCGGCTAAATTGTAGGCAATCCGGGCAGGAACGATGGGGCGGTGGTCTTCCCGCTTATTTAAGTCTGAGTCTGGACGACCCCCACGAGAAGCCTTGGCGTCCAGCTGGGTGCTCAGAGTCCTGCACAGGGGTCCAGGCTCCAAGCTTGAGCTCCGCCCATCACCAGCATGTGCGTCTGCACAGGTGCTATGGGGCTGCTATGGGGCAGCGCGGCTTCGAGCGTCTGAATGGCGAGAAGCTTGTTCGACTTCAGCCATTGACCCGTGTCGCCTTGGCCTCAGACAGCATCTGTCGATCCTGGGATGCCTCTTCTCCACTTCATGATGACCGGCTTGGTTGGAAGGCAGCCAGTAATCGTACTTCTAGGACGGAAACGTACATCGGTCTAGTTTTACAGACCGCTATGCTACATCGATTGACGCCCCATCATCCCTTCAAGCCGAACTGTCGCCCACCGACAGCCAGCCCTGCCGCCAGGCTCTCCTCCCTGACGTGACCGTCATCGTCATCGAGCTCAAGCGATTCGGGTTCCCAGAGCAACGGTTGCCGCAATGACACTATCGGTTGAGCCTCGGAGTCTGCCAACCCGTGTGACGCGGGCCATCCGACCGCGCGGTATGGCCATGGGTTGATCCTCTGCTTTCTCGCATCATGCACCTCCTTCCACCTCTCGCCCGCCTTGAGCGCCTTGCGAAGCTTGATGTGGAAATCGGCGCTCGGTTTCCCGGGGAACATACCCGCCCATTCCGTGCCGTTCTCCATTGCCTGCAACAGCCCGTCAAACTTCTCAAAGACGAAGCCGCTTCGTGCGGCCAGCAGAACCAACTTCTCGAACGGGTCCGTCCCGACGGGGATGCCCATGCTGACCGTCTTCCGCAACATCTCGACAGCGAGCGGCATACCGAAATGATTCGCCATGAACAAGGCGATCCTGCCGTGCGTGTACGTATTTGGCCGAACGGCGGGCGCTAGCTTCGGCACCATGTGGAGATAGTGATCGTGCCAATATCGCACCTCGTCCCTTGATCGTGGGAGGATCTCGAGGACTGATTCGAGAATGATGTTGATCATGTGGATGTTTGGCCGAACCTCGCGGCCAAAGTTGTTGGCCGCGATGGGCAGCTTTTTGATCGCAGGGTGCAAGGCCAGACCGTGCCAAAGGCAGTGGCCACGGAAGTAGGAGACTGCCTCCGCGTGACGGCCCTGTCCTTGCAGCATCATAATCTCTGCTTGGATCCAAACGCGCCGAGCTTGCTCCGCGGTCCACAAGCCCTCTTCGCCGTCGCTGCCGACCGACGTGATCCGCGGTTGAACAAAGGACGATCGGAACCGACTGTAGAGCGAAGGATGTGTGCTGTTGAGAGCTGAGAGATCTTTGAGAATCGGGAGCAGGTTCGTAGGGGTCATTCGATGCTTCGAGGCGTAACGCATTCTCTTGATCAGCCAGCGAGCCGGTGTGTCTCCAGGGCTGAGTTTGCCGGGGGAATACTCGATCGGTCCAAAGGCTGGGGGCTTGACCATTTGAACGGTGAGTTCTTCCCAGAGGATGGGGGGATTTTGGAGGCTGAGCTTGTCGTACACCTGCGTCGCCTCCTTTCGATGGCCCACCGATATCATCCTCCGGATAAACACGTTCCACAGATGACTCTTCCACTCGTGGCCCATCACATGGTCATCAGGATACTTCTTCCCCGCCTCTCGATACCGGTCCAGCGCTTCGATGAAGGTGACGAGCGTGAGTTCCGGCTTCGCCACGAGCGCAAGGTGGTTGACGAGTGTCATACATCTCCGTCCCATGCGCTGTCGATCCGCCAGGTTGAGTATCACTTGACGGATCAAATTGACGTCCCTCGTACAATTCCTCCGAATGTGCGAGACGATATCCTCCGGGAGAGCCATCTTGTGCGGTACGATCGAGAGAAAGGCCAGGAAGGCGTCCCTGTCGGGTGTCGCCCTGAGCAGCTGACGGCGAGCTGCGTGCATATACTCGGGTCGCGGCTGAATGTACACGCCAGCTTTTCGCAACTCTCCATATAGTTTCATGGCCCCTTCCCAATCTTGACTGAGGACGCAGCGCCACAGAGGCGTGCAGGCCAAGTTCTCGTCGGCGGACCCTGCACTCTTCTTGGGCTCGAATATCGTTGGCCATGGAATAGGGCGAACGGTTGCGACCCGCTCCGGAAGCGCCGAGCGCTGAATCTGGTATTCAGTCGCATTGTCCTCCTCGAGAAACGAGCCTGCTGGGGCCGCCGTGGAGTTTGCAGCCGAGATGGATGTCGAGGAGGAGGGTATAGAGAAGGCCGAGATGGTGCTCGTGTTGTAGGCGTGTCGTGGCGGAGGCGGATGCGCTTGTCGTTGGAGCAACAGCCTGACGACAAAAGCGGCATTTGCGCCGCGCTGCAGGGACATCCTAGGGATGAGGGGGAGATAGAGGTGGGGGTGATCTGGTGATGGCGGGCGTTAGATATCGAACGGCCAGGTAAAAGTCGGTCGGGTCAACCGTCGAGATGATCTCCACGTGGGATTTGATCCCGCTTTGGCTGATTGCCGGCTGACGGGGACTGACGGACGGCGAAGGTTGCAAGGTGTACCGTGATGGACTAGATGATGCATAACATTCAGCCAAACCTCTCATCTCATCCAACACTCCTGCAGCCATGTCGATGGGACTGGGGCCTCCCAAGAGGGGCAAGCCTAAGATTGTGAGTGGACCGACTCAGTCATCCACACCTTCATCACGACCGTGCGCCTCCACCTCGCCCGTCCTCGGTTCTTCTTCGCGCGGATGGAGTCCGCGTCGCTGGCCCATGCTGATCGCAAGCGGCCACCGAAAAGGCTCGGGCCGGAGACATCAATGAAAGATACTTGGGCGAAACTATCCACCGCGATCAAGGAGATCCAGAACCACAACGCGTCCAAGCTGTCCTTCGAGGAGCATTACCGGTATGCGTACAACATGGTCCTGTTCAAGAGTGAGTGGTCGCGGATCAGTAGGCCCACTGAGGAGTAAGCAAGAACTGACATGTAGACGGCGATCAACTGTACAATGGCGTGAAGGGGCTCATCGCGGAACATCTGGAACAGCTCGCGGACGAGGTGATCGTCCCGACTTTCCCTCGGAGCAGCGGGTCCCTCAACATCGGCCGGATGGGCGGAGGGGCCGAAGCGGTCGAGAGGGTACTGGAGGGCGATCGGTTTCTGAAAGCCGTAAAAGGTGTATGGGAGGATCACACCGGTAGCATGCGCAAGCTGAAAGACGTCCTCAAGTACATGGCAAGTCATCATCTTGTTTCAACCGATACCACCTTGGGGCTGACCTTGCAGGACAAGGTATACACGGCCTCTGCCGGCGTGCCGCACATATACGATGTCGGCCTCACCTTGTTCCTCGTTCACATCATCCGGTCTGCGAAACACCCGATCCATACGCATCTGATTGCGACGTTGTTGTCCCAGGTCCAGCTGGAACGGGATGGCGAGACGATAAATCGGTCGACGGTACGGGAATGCGTCGACGTGCTGCTTCGCTTGCATGTCCCAGCGAGAGAAGGAGGCGGGACGGTATATCTCGCGGACTTTGAGCCAGAGTTTCTGCGACGGAGTGGCGAATACTACAGGCTGGAAGGGGACGCGATGCTGGAAAGGGGAGACGCGGGGGCGTACCTTCGCAACGTGAGCTGCTGAGCGTACCGCTGTGAAGCGATCTGACTTGTAGGTCGAGCGGCGTTTAGCGGAAGAAACGGATCGGACCGGGCACTACCTCTCATCATACACCCAACCCCCTCTCCAGGCCCTCCTGGTCGAGCACCTGTTGACGAATCACCTACAACACGTTCTCGAGATGCCTGGAAGCGGACTCGTTTCCATGATTGATGGGGACCGCGTACCTGATCTGCGCCGCTTGTACACGCTGTTCTGCCGGGTGCCGCAAGACGCCGGCAAACAGGCGCTGAGGATAGCGCTGCGAATGGATATCGAAGAACGCGGGAAAGGGGTAAATGAAGCGGCGGTGGCGGAGCCCGAATCTGGACCGAGTGGGACTTCCGGACCCGGTATGGACCAGGACCCGGCGGAAGACTCGAAGGGCAAAGGGAAGGCGAAGGTCACGAGCGCGAGCGGTGCCCTGGCGAGTGCACTGCGCTGGGTGCAGGACACATTGGACTTGAAGGACAAGTTCGATCGGCTGCTCCGGGACGCCTTTGGCGATGACCTCGCCATGCAAGGATCGATCAACGAAGTACGTACCGAACATTGCGGTGCGAGCGAGGCTGATCCCCAGGCATTCCAGTCGTTCATCAATGCAAACCCCAGATCACCGGAATTCCTGTCGCTGTTCATTGATGAGCACCTCAAGAAGGGCACCAAGTCGGTATGTAGTCGTCGGCGGGATTTTTGGGGATTACGCTGACTCTCAGAAAACCGATGACGAAATCGATGTCGCACTGGAAAAGACGATCATCCTCTTCCGCTTTCTCATCGACAAGGACAAGTTTGAGCGTTATTACAAGAATCATTTGGCTAGGCGGCTGCTGTATGCGCGTTCCGCGTCGGACGATGCGGAGAAGGGCATGGTCGCGAAGCTCAAGCTTGAAATGTGAGTCCGGCGCGAATAGCCGTTGGCGCATCGCTGAGATGCCAGGGGTTTCCAATTTACACAGAAGCTCGAGGGCATGTTCACGGACATGCGTATCTCCGCTGAGAGCGTCAACACGTTCCGCAATTACCTGAACCGTCATGGCGTACGCGTGACATCTCCCTCTCCGGCTGCCAACCCGGCTGATCCGCAGGCAATTCCGTTCGAGCTCACTGTCAACGTCCTCACCGCATCTTACTGGCCCCAAGCCATCGCGGCGGCATCCCCCTGCGCCTTTAGCGGCCAGATGTTGGAAGCCACATCGACCTTCCAGCGGTACTACGACTCGCGCCACTCCGGACGTCGCCTCACATGGCAGGGCAACCTCGGCACAGCCGACGTCAAAGTCCGCTTCAAGTCCCGCTCGCACGATATCAACCTCTCCACCCATGCGCTTCTTGTCCTGCTCTTGTTCGAGAGTCTCGACGCAGACGATGTGCTGTCCTACGGCGACATCAAGTCCGCGACGGATTTGGTGGACGCGGACCTGGTGCGCACGCTGCAGAGTCTGGCGTGCGGGAAGTACCGCGTCTTGACGAAGCATCCCAAGGGGCGAGATGTGAATCCGACGGATACTTTCTCATTCAATGAGGGCTTCACAACGAATCTGGCCAAGTTCAAGATCATGCAGGTTGCTAGCAAAGTGGAGAGCACGCGGGAGAGGGAGGAAACCCAGGAGCAGGTCGACGAGGAGCGGAAACACATGGTTGAGGTGGGTCACGAGCGACTGAGCAAGGCAACAGCGCTGACCCGCAGGCGTGCATTGTTCGGGTGATGAAGAACCGCAAGACGATGGGACATAATGACTTGATCTCGGAGGTGGCACACCAGCTCACGACGCGATTCAACCCGTCCATGGCGATGATCAAGAAGCGGGTCGAGGGGTTGATTGATGTGAGTGGAGCGAGTTCGAGGCGATGCAATCGCTGACAAGCAGCGAGAGTATCTCGAGAGAGTGGGAGACATGGGGACATATAGGTATTTGGCTTAGCCTCATATACCTCCGGCGGACGACCAGGCGGGAGCACGAGCAGGCTTGAGCAGCACGAGTGTCACGAGTTGTACGACGGCATATACACATATTGCATTGCATGTACCCATCATCCAGAAGTCGTCGTGCGTTGTCGTCATTGGTCGTCATGGGCGAGAGAGGTGTGGCTCCGCGCCTTCAATGAGTCGCCGGCTAGTACCTCTCCCTGGCCTCTTTGGCCTTGCGTCGCTCTGCTCTCTGCACACCATCCTCGAGCGCTTCCAGACGATGGTGCAGGTCGAGGAACAGGTCCGAGACAGTCGCGGACTGCCGTCAATTCCCACTTCACAAACAGCCCGACGCCCCGCCGAGTGCAGGTCGTCGGGACACGGCGCAGGCGAGCACTCACAAAATCTCGGTAGCGCCTCAGGAGCGCCATGACCTCCTTCCGGGCTTGCAAGACCTCTCTCCTCCTCGCCTCGGCATGTTGGATCCGCTCGTTGAGCTCCGGACGTAGATCGAGCAGGGCTGCGCGTCAGTCTAGACCGAGGCGCCGTCTGATCAACATACGCTCGAGATCCCCGCTCCCTTCCACCCCGCGCTCCCTCAATAGCTCAATCTCCCGGAGATCCCGCTCGGCGCGGACGATATCGCCCTTGCTCTCCACCAGCAGTGCAATCTTCGCCTGGTCCGAGATCCCGCTCGCCTCGAGATCTTTGACGTCCTCCTCGCCCGGCAGACTCAGGAAGTGCTTGTACCCCTCATCTGCCGTCAGCTCCGGATCGGTCACACCACAGTGCCAGTCATGGCTCACACCCCGACAAAAGCCGCTTGAGGGCTTCGCTCTCCTGGCTGATCCGTTCGAGCGTCTCTTGCGTATTTCGAATCCGCCGGATGATACTCCCCGTGGACGAGACCGGGGTCGAGCTGGATGATGCGGGGTCGGCGTCATACGATAGCGGAACGCCTTTGATCTGCGCTTCGAGCGATTGTAGGCGAATCTGCAGGGGGACGAGCGCGTCGATGTCCATCGCGGCCAGGTCAGGTCGGTCCGGGTGAATCCCAATCGTCGCCCGTCGTATGCTGATCGCTGCTAACGCTCTCGCAAGTCGCGTCCCGGTTCAAAGCGCCAAAGTGCCAACATCCCGGCGACCGCCGCCCAGCATCCACGCTCCAGAGCCCTCCCACGCGACGTCGGCGATAAAGCGGCTTTATCCGGGAAGGACCCTAGCCGGAATTAGACGACGTCGACGTCTGTGCTGTTGACCGACAGACTTGACGCATGATTCCAGCGAAACACACCAAAACCACCCTGTACTTGATACCTCATCTGACATACTACCTACCCCTTGAGTCTTCCATAAGCGAGGCGATAAGCACCGTCCCACCGCGATAAGGTGCTTCGATAACACACGACCCAAAAGGCGATTTCCACGTCCGTCAGACGGTAGGGCTGATTGCGACGACATGGCCCGCGAGACGACTTCGATGGCCCCCCGGCATCTGTTCGGAGGGGCGATCACCATGGACCTGCCGGTGCTGTACGGCGACGCAAGGTGGGTTCCGACTGGCTAGTCGGTCGTGTACAGGGCAGAGGTGCATGGCTGTAGCCCTGCTTTTCGGCCCGAATGATGCGCTTGCTCGACAAACGCGCATGCCTCGTCGGAGAGTCGTCTCGCCGGGCCGAGCTGACTGCAGTGACCTGCGCCAGATCCCGGACAACCAGGAAGTCTTCCTTTCGCCCGATAGCGATACCTCGCTGGTCATCGAGGTGCTTGGGCTGGTCGAGGAGGGGCTAGCGGGTTCGGACCTGTGGGAGGCCGCCAAGTGAGTGGGATCAGTTAGACCTCGCCATGAAGCGGAGACTCAGGGGGCGGTTTCGCACATCTGCGCCTTATCCACCCATCGACGACTTATGGAAGAATAGTGCTGACCGCAGGTACCACTTTGACTCGATAGCGCACGACAACGCCTCCATCTCCACGCAGATCCTCACTCCCGCCCCCACAACGCCCCTATCCTCGCGGCCCTACCCGTACCCCACCACATCCACCTCTCCCTCATCCCTGACCTCTCCGACGCCCACGCCCTCGCCAGTGGTCCTCACCGGGACGCAGAAGATCCACAAATTCTCACACGACCCCTCGGGCGCCCCGCGACCAGGGCACGAGGCCGACGAGGCCGACGAGGTGGTTATCTCTCTGGCGCTCTGGCGGGTCTGGCTGCAAGATGAGGGGGGGAACAGGAAGAAGAAGGCCGACGTGGTCTGTAGTGTCAATGTCAACTTGACGAGCTCGGACGGCCAGGGCGAGGCGGAGAGGGAGCGGGTGGACGGGTGGTGGAGGGCGGCGGTGGGCAGTCTGCAGATTGTCGACTATGGGTTGTTCGGGGATGCTGCGTAGACTAAGGATGTGTGGCCCTCATCGCCCCTCAATCGGCGTCGCGGGGAGAGGCTCGCTTGGCGATAGTCAGCAGCGACCCCATGTTCACGACGGAGAGGACGACGCGGGTGGGGCACAGGCGGCCGCTCTTCGTCTTGTCCAAAAGCAAAAAGATCCGGGTGGATCTACTGGCCTAGAGTGTTTCTGTTGCGCATGTCGAGTACGACTCAATAGATATTATACGACGATGCACAGCTAGCAGCTGCTCATGGTTGCGCAAGAATCAGTGCTCGGCACTCCGTCTCGCTCGCTACACGATTCATAAGGGACTATGGACAGAAACCCATGCGAGGACGTTATAGAGCGACAGAGGACTGGAAGGAAGACTGGAGTGACTAGGCTAACACATGACAGAGTCTACAGGTACCCAAGAGAAATCGACAAGATTGTGGAAGAGCCTACACGCTGGCTATGTGTACTTCATGGATGATTGGTTGATTGGCGTGATAATTGCTGGGGGTCCGCCGCGTGACGTTGAAGCGGGAAGGGGCAGGGTGGATACGTGGGGTAGCTTGTGGGTGAACATGAGGGTGATGAGAGAAAAATGCAATGTTTGCCGACATCGAGCGGCGCTGAGGCGAGACAAGATTCTAATGGGGTGTGAAGAGGGTCGGCCGAGAGACTGCCTGCGCTAATCTGAGATCAGCGTCCTCGTCGCATTTCACGGGCAATCGCACGTACCGCTTTAGTAACAGTTTAATACGCAAGGGCTTTACGCGCGGCTCCTATGCCAGCGCGCCAACCTTCATATCGTAATCCCTCAACCTGCCTGGAAGAGTGACCTCCCTCCTCGCGCGCTCTTTTGCGCCGTCCACACTCCCCGTGGACCCTGTGCGCGTCTTCGTTCGAGGTCCGAGGGGCTGCACGCCGCCAGCGGACGATATCCGCCTCATGGTCGTTGCGCTCTCGGCCGCGCCACTCGCCGGGCCCCTCTGCGCGGGAAGGACCTTGGCATGCGGGATCGGCTCCGTCTTAAGAAGTGCCTCATCCAACGTGCCTCCTTCGAGCTTGGACGAAGCCGTAGGAGGTGAGTCGGTGTTGGCCCGGCGGGTACTGATTCCCAACCGTGATCGCTTGCGCTCGGGTCCTTGGCCGTCCTCGTCGTCTTCGGATGTCGGGCCGGTGACTGCGCGGAGAGGGCTGCCCACCGCCGGCCCAACTCCGCCGATGGCGTTCGCAGTGAGGGTGGAGATCCCCAATCCAGTCGACCGGGTGCGTTTCATCGTTCCCCTTGGTGGTAGCGGATTCGACGAGGAGCCGGGTACGCTAGCACTGGCCTCGTACGACGTTGGCTCGGCTGAAGCCGAAGCCGGATCGTCCGTCTTTTCCTTGGTCGGGCTAGCCGATCGCGTCTTAGACCCCGACACCTTGGCTCTGCTTGCCTTCTTTCGCTTCGCAGCCGCAGCTGCCCTTGCCGCCGCGGCGCTGACCTCCCTCGCCTTTGCGCGGTCCTTCTCCGCCTGCTCTGCCCTGGCCACCTCTCGCGGAGACGGCACATCCGAGCGGTCGTTCCTCGTGTCCGTCGCGCGCGAGTAAGGATGCACCACCGGCCATTCGTGGGCGTGGGGACTCTTCCTCTTCACTCCGTGCGAGCCCGCATTGGGCGTCTTCTTCCCGGGAGGCGACGTTACGGGCGTCGAGCCCCTCGAGCCCGTGCTGGAGCCGCCGTTTGTAGCGAGACATCGTGCGACAATGGGCTGCATGAGCGGCGTCAGCGAAGCAGATTTGGCCGGCGGGGGCGCGACATGAGCCGGCTTGGCGCGCTTCGACTTTGTGACGGTGGTGATGACGTCTGTCCCACTGTCGAGCTGCTCGGACGGGGGCGACTTGTCCTTGGACGAGGAAGAAGTGATGAATGCTCGGGCGGCCGGGTAGGGCAGCTGAGGGGCTGGGGCATCGTGGTTGATTGTGAAGTATCGAGGAATCTTGGGAACCTTGCCGAGCTTCGTCTCTGTCTCTTA
>JAHXHD010000103.1:0-10197 GCA_019857685.1 Papiliotrema terrestris | reverse complement strand
GGGGAGGTCAGGTTGTCATCCACGTCATGAGAGGCACGTACATGTTCGACATCACCCCACTCGCTCTCAATCAGACTTCTCCTGCAGCAATGTCCATTACCATGCATTATCATCTAAACCGACCTCAGCTCGACGCCTCGTCCCCGAACAGTGCTCGCCCTCGAGCCGATAATCTCATGAAGCCCATCCTCGCATCCACCTCATCAACCGACCTGTTTATCAGCAGTGACTCGTGGAGCAGGACTGCCGACCAACCACTTGTCCATCTCCCCTCGGTAGGTAACGTCCTGCAAGGTGGAGCTCGCAAGCGCCGTCCCTGGCAAGAACAGGACCAGTGCGACCAGCGCCTCCACAATTATCTGCATTGTCAGTCAACCTCCGCCGCAGACCGGGAGAACTCACGGAGACGGGTAAAGACATCGCAGACGCTGCTCGGCCGCCTGAGAGAGCCTTTACGGTGGAGAGGTCTGTGACATGAGTGATCGTTCCGCAGAAGACACACAAGTCGGGCGCCCCGTCTGCCCGTCTTCGTCCGCCTCAAGCCGTGAATCCAGCAGCCGAAGATGCGACAGGAACGATGCCCTCTCGAGCGATGCGAGACGCCCAGATCAGAGGGTGATCAGGACGGACAGGGCGACGAGAGGTGGGAAAGAGGTGCGAGATGTGGATGCTCACGCTCATACGTCGAAAAAGCCGCTGCAAGGTCAGCCTTGGCCCCTCCAGGATGGCATCCCGCTCTCACTCACCGTGCAGCAGCGCCAGGCATGACACTGCGACCAGCACTTTGCCTACAAGGGACGACATTGATGGCAAGAGTTGGTCAATCGTCATTCAGTGTGTTCGTATACGCCGAACGCCTCGACCGGGTGCTCCGCGAGTACCAGTCATCCACATTACGTAATGAAGCGACTCTACTCTATCATCACCTTGCCGAGCATGAATGGGACCCTTGTGACGGGATTGCGGGATCTAAGGGCAGGTTCCTTGTGTAGGCGATCACCGCCGTTTCGAGTCTGGAATCTTTGTGCCAGGCGGTCGTAAAGCGGGAAGCGGCGGGAAGCGTTCTTAGAGACAACAACAGGAACTACTACTGCCGCGCCGGCGGGTGGGATATTCGCCACCCAAAATGTGGGCGATCGCTCGGAAACCTTGATCGTGTGCCCGACCCTGGCAGGTCCGGTGACTGCGAGGTCAGGTCATGAAAGATGGTTTGCGTTCTGACCATGACCGTGTGAAGCTCCGACATCGCCCGCCCATCGTCTCCCGCAGCTTTCTGTAATATTCGGATTCTGGATCGACATTGGACTGAACAGCACAGCACGGTAGACATCTTTTCGACGATCGGACTTACTCATCGGCAAACCGCGCAAGATCGACTTGATCAGATGGACTAGGTAGCGACATCCCAGCACCCCGTCCCTCAAGCCCCCTCAGCCGGCGCATCCACCTCGAATCTTCACGGGGCACATCCGTCCAGACCCTCCGCCCATACAGAACGAACCGAGGGCTTGAGCCTGGTCCGTAATCATGTCGGGCACCCAGGCGGACAAGGGCAACCACACCTTGAGCCAGACGGCGACATACCAGTCCGTCATTATCGCGCTCGTCGCAGGCGCCATCTTGGTCATCGCGCTGTTCTCGATCGTATGGCGCCGGCGCCGACGCCTGCAGTTCCTGGCGCAGGTGGATCGAGCCCGGAATGCTCGGGACGAGCGGTATGCGTGGGTGGAGCTGGGCGACGGGCGGTTGATACAGGTCAGGGACCGACAAAGCCGGCGAGGGGGAAAAAAGAAGGGCGGAGGAGTTGGCAAAGCGCCCGTTATCTGGGATGTGGGGCTGGGCAATCGGGGGCAAGAGGAGTACGAGGACGATACGGACCTGAGCGGGGAAGTCAAGCGGGCCAAGCCGGATGAGGACGAGAAGGAGACAGGCGAGGTCGGGGTCGACGGGTCTTACGGCGACGAATGGAAGGTGAGCCTCTGGCGTTATGAATCACGAGAGTGTCGGCTGAGGATAGCCTTTATCGGTGACCGTACCGGATTACACCCCATCATTGCCCCCTGAGTCACCCACATCGTTATCGGGTCCGACGACACCGGGACCCCCGTGTCGCAATCTGGACCTCTCCATCCTCATCGCCATGCCCTCGCCGCATGCCGTTCTGCCCGTATCCGCCTCCTCGTCAAGCACTTCTCTGTCGTATTCGAAACCGCCACACCTGGACGACTACCCCGTGCAGCATAGCCTCGAGCTCGATTCGGAGTACCTGCCCGCCCTGGAGATCGGCTATACATCCACTAGGGTTAGCACCGCCAGCGACGGCGAATGCGCCTGGGCGGACATCACCAGCGACATCGACGCGAGACAACGGAGACACCGCGATGTGACCAGTCGGTCTCGCGACCGGAGGGACCGGTAGATGGACATGTGATGGCGAGTTTTCATACACCTGACTAATTTGTATGCGCAAGTATAATATGGATGTAGTGAACATACATGCGGGGTGGTGTCAACAACCACGAGCTATACAACGTCGTATACTACATCTGACTTGACCCGGAGATGTGGGACACAGACAGCCTAGAATGTGTCCAAACTGCGGACACCTACGAGAGCACATCGTCGTCCTCGTCCTCTTCCGCCTCGGCTTCGCGCCGTCGTCGCCTGCGTTCCGCCTCGTCTGTCCGTCTCTGAAGCTCCTTGTCGTCCTGATTTCAGCTTGACATCCGAGCATGTGTACCAAACCCACACGCACCCTGAGCTTTTCTTTCGTGATGATCGCGGTACAGCCTGGCAGAGGGCACTTGACTGGACGCCTCTTGCCTGGCTGCTGGGTCGACTGCTGCACGATGTCCATGACCGCCGCCTTCGAGTACGAGTGCTTGCAGTCTACCCTGGTCTCGTTAGTGCCGCCGTCGTTCGAGGGACTGGAGAGATACGCACGAGGTGACAGCATCCACAAATGGCCGCATCGTGATGGGGCATCGGTACGTCTGCGTCTGGCCGCCCATCTCGATATCATCGTCGTCGTCGGTCACGTCGCCGTCCTCGCGGGGCAGCCAGGCCGACATGGGTGGGCACGCCTCCCCTTGGTGGTTCACCTCCTGATCGTGAGCGAGTGCTTCCCGCGTCTTGCAGATGCTACGCACCCACACAGCCGCTCGGAACGCCTGGTAGTTCTCGTTGTCCTTGTCTACGTCGTCAGTCCGGTGGCGAGCACGCGCGGTCGACAGAACGTTGCACTCACACTTCATGCGGGGTGTCTGACCCATATATGCCTCTTCTCGCTTCTTCACCTCGGTCGAGTACTTCCCCATGGGATCGTCCTGCGAGGTCAGATTCATTGTCACTGACGTGAGCTTCGGGACGCAACGTACCAGCGGCTGGTTCTGCCTGAGAACCAGGTTGAGCTGCTCGAGCACCTCGATCTTGATTGTCACGAGCTGTAGCTTGTCGATACCACTCTGGAACACCGTCTCGAACTGTCCCACCATCTAGGATCAGCGGCGGCGGCGGCAGCTGCTTCGTCCTTCGGTCCTGCCCACCTGGTCATCGGGGCTCGCCTCTTCCATGTGACATGCAGCCTCCTGTGCCATGGCCATCCCGTCTTTGATCCTGCTCTTCGTGTCCTTGAGCTTCTGTATCAGATTCCCGATCTTGTCGTTAGCGCATCGATCTTTGCGAAGAGGTGAAACGCACCGCCGCCAGCGTGGTAGGGCTCTTTACGACCGGCCTGTCCTTGAACGTCTCGATGGTCCATCCATCTTCTTGCACTGTAGGCTTGACCAATCGTTCCTCGCCGTCATCCTCGAGGGATCCCCGACGTGCCCTTGAAGGTCCTGCGCGAGCGTTCTGTGTCGCGACTGGCATGGCGTGCACGGCGGCTGGGCTGGAAGATGACGGTATGAATGGAGGAAGTCAAGCGCGCCGCCCGGTGGTTGACGTTAGCTCGAGCCGTAAGTCAACGCGCCGGGCCCATGTTTCGCGTTTTGATCTTGCTCATTACTTGCGACCACCTCATTGCATCCTTCGTCTCTCATACACGCTTACCGTTTATACTCTCAAGATCATCCGCGCGCTGGATACGAGCTCTCCTGACGAAGAGACGTGTCTCGCAAAGCGGTGGACTTGTGCCCGACGTCGTTCACGCATAACTCCAATCCTCCGTCGATATTGTACCAGGGTCGTCCCGTCACCTGCGCCGCTTGCCGATATCTCCTGAGGCCCAACGAAAGATGTCGAGCCTGCTCTCCGAGCGTCAGAAAGATGAGCTGTGCGTGGGTTGATCCGTATTTTACCACGTTGCTGATCACCGTACAATGTATCACATCAATGTCGCCCGCTCGGTCGCTCGCTCATCTACTTTCCCTCCTCTGGCCTCGTCACCTCAAGCAGACACCGAGCAATGCTGCATTACCTCCACAGCGCGGGCATGCACTCCACATACGAGGCGCTTCGGACAGAAACGCTCATAGACGACTTTGAGGTCGACGACCCAAAGGCGAAGTGGGTCGGGCTGCTGGAAAAGAAGTGGACGAGCGTGATCCGGCTGCAGAAGAAGGTGCGTCGCGCAGCGATGATCACAAAAGACCATCGTGCCTGGGCAGATGTGTTGCAAAGAAGCGTAGGGCTAACCCCAGATCATGGACCTGGAGTCACGGAACGCAGCACTCATGGCTGAGTTATCATCGCCCACACGAGCCGCCTCATCATCCTCCTCTACCAACGCCCCCTTCCTGCCTCGGGCACCGGCCCGTCATACCCTTAAATCACATCGATCACCCATCACCCGCGTAGCGTTCCACCCAACATGGACCGTCCTGGCCAGCGCGAGCGAAGACGCCAGCGTGAAGATATGGGACTGGGAGGGAGGCGAGTTTGAGCGGACGGTCAAGGGACATACCAAGGCCGTCATGGACGTTGACTTTGACGCAAAAGGGACCATGATGGGTGTGTTGTGTGTCGAAGAGCGGCAGAGTGAGGTTGACAACAGCGACGTGCTCGTCAGACCTCACGATCAAGCTCTGGGACCCGGCGAACGAGTACAACAATACGAAAACGCTGCACGGGCACGATCACTCTGTGTCGACCGTACGCTTCACGCCGGATGGGGAGCGTCTGGTGAGCGCGAGTCGGGATAAGACGATACGGGTTTGGGAGGTTGCGAGCGGGTATTGTGTGAAGACGTTTACGGGACATGCGGAGTGGGTGAGGGAGGTCGTGCCGAGCGATGATGGCGCGTTGTTGGTGTCGTGTAGTATGGATCAGGTGTGTCATTGGCGTCAGAAGCAAAGCGACAAGATTTGGAGCTGACACGTAGACCGCCCGAGTTTGGGACTTCACGAATGGCGAGACGAAAATGGAGCTGCGAGGGCATGAGCACGTCGTGGAATGCGCTGTATTCGCTCCCGTACTTGCGTATCCGGCGATCCAGGAGCTGGCTGGACTCCCAGTAAGCTCTCTCCCAGCCAGCCCCCTCGCTCTCCCAGGCTCAAGCTCACGACAGAAAACGCCGGAAGCCAGGACGAAGACGACCGGCGCGTATATTGCTACTGGATCAAGAGACAAGACGATCCGGATATGGGAGACATCCAGTGGCCAATGTCTGCGGACATTTGTGAGCAGCAGCTCCGTTCATGACTGCACATGACTGATGATAGGCTGGCCACGACAACTGGATACGAGCGCTCGTCTTCCACCCGTCAGGAAAGTACCTCCTCTCCGTCGCGGACGACAAGACGATACGTGTCTGGGATCTGGCCCAAGGCCGGTGTGTGAAGACGATAGAAGCGCATGCGCACTTTGTGACGTGTATGGCGTGGGGTCGGGCGGTCATTGGCGGTGGAGCACCTGGAGCAGACGGGAAGGAGGCTGAGCCAAGAAGGATCAATGTGATTGCAACGGGCAGTGTAGACCAAACGGTCAAGGTGAGCTCGTCGTGTGAAGAGAAAGGATTCCGCTGACGATAGATATGGACGCCATAGTCGATGCGTGTCCTCTCGAGGCGTCTGTGACTTGCATCGTGAGATTGCTTCTGTGCGCAGGGACATAAATACATACCATGCATATGAACGACCCTGCCTGACCATAAAGGATCGCTTACCAGTCACGAGGTGCCACATTCGGGCATGCGTAGATGCAGGGCGGTGCCCGCGGGACTCCATCCGTATAAATTACCAGAAGCAGTAATTTTACGCCCGCGCGATTCCGTGGCTTGCTGTGCTTTGGGCGTGGGCCCGGACCGAAGGGTGGACGAGGAGAACGGTCAACTCGGGCCCTCGTGCGACATTACACTAGCCCAGCTTCGACTTGCATTCCCCGGCCTCGCTCGTTCTCTTCTTACCCTCTTATCCGATTCGAAAAGCCCTCGCTTCGCTCCTCAACGGACACCCTTTCATTGCGGATCCCAAGCTCGCCATCATCACAATCGTCGCGCCGTGAAACGGTTCAGCCAAGACACCGATCTGCCATCTCTTATCGATCACACTCAGCGTTCGCCGCCCATTCACCGGATTCCCATCGGCGGGATCGTGCACCCGCCATCGTCTTTCCTCCTGGTCATCTTCACTGCGCATCACTCCCCTTCGTGCGCCAGTGACTTGATCGACCATGTCGCAGGTCAGCAACAACACGAATTGGTACACCAATTCATAGTGCGTTGGATGCCTACCCCTCGCTTCGAGCTTAGAGCCTGAACACCGGCTGACCCTCCAGCGGCGGACCGTTCCGATCGGCCCGTCTCCGCGCACCCTCGCTGATTCCCTCTGGGCGGGTCGCGAACGTCGTGCCGGTGCAGCAGACGCTTGTCGTCGATGCGCAGAGGCAGAACACGGCGACGAACAATGGCGAGAGCGAGGAGAGCAAGAATGTGCGCAGGAGGGAGACGATCTTTGGGCCGGACGTAGGGGAGGATGATGAGCCCGGATGGACGAAACCCGACGAGGGGGCCAAGGTCGATGTGAATGTCGTCAAAGGCTGGGTGGAGAAGGCTAAATCTGAGGAGGTCAGTAACTGCTCAACCCAGGTGTTCTGGGAAATGGCCGGCGGCAGCTGACTTTGCAGGGCATACATGCTACAACCACGTTGCAAGCGTTGGTAAACCTCAAGCGACCTACGCTGCTCTTGCAGCAGCTCGAAATCGAGGCTGCGCAGAGTGAAGGTCGGAAGGACAATGACGGAGAGATCTCCCCGGCATCAGGGTCGAGACCCGCATCTATGGTTCCGTCCGCCCCGCTCTATTCCCTCAAATTCAACTACGACGCGACGACCCCGCTCGTCAACATTTCCTTGTTGGTTTATCCGTCTCCCCCGCCGCCCCTCGAAGAGATCGACGGCAAAGAAGCGCCTTCGATCGTCGAAGAGGACCCGAAGACCGTATACTCTGGTGTCCACGGCGGCGGTTTCAACCAGGTCTTCCAGCTCCCGTCCGAGGCGGCCCTGGACCTTTCGTCAGCTATCGCCCCTGCCCCGTCCAACGGCAACGACTCCAATGCTGCGCTCAATGAACGGGACGAGAAGAACATCGGGAACACCACCCGCGGATCCCAGTCTGAGGACACAAACCGATCGAGTCTGGACAACTCGATGGCTCAGCTGCATGTCGCTCAGCCTGATCTGCCGACGGTCCCAGAGGTGTCGCAGCCCCCTAATGAGCCGTCTCAGGAGCGACGACCGAGGCGATTCGGCCTTTTCCCGCGACGAGGCAACCGGGAGACGGATCTCGAGGCGGGTCAGATCGAGCTGCAGAACCGACAGACGGAGGAGAACAAGGAGGAGGAGCACAAGACCAAGGAGCCGGAGATGGGTATGAGGTTGCTTATCCGCATTGAAGCTGTCGGCCCGGAGGGTGCGTTGTGGAACACTCTTCTTCGAGAATCCGGCTCACAGGCAGGCCAAGCACTCAAGCGACGAAACGCTCAGCTCACTCATATTCTCGTCACGGGCATGTGGGTGCCCGATGCGGGGTCAACGGGCCCGCCTGGCCAGGGCGGTAAACGCGTCTGGGTCGTCAAGGTTGTGCGCAGGGAGGCCGAGGTGAGGCATTTTGGAAGAATCCGGGGACTGAGATTGACTCCAGATCGGCGCTCACACGTTCCTGCTCAAGGAGATCTATGGTCTTTCGTCTTCGACGCAGACCCAGTCCTCTTCATACCCGCCAACTGGTGGAGATGACCCATATGCCTCGACTCCGAATGAGTGCATTGTGTGCTTGACGTCTCCGCGAGATGTTGTTCTCCTGCCTTGCCGACATTTGGTGGTCTGTCGAGAATGCGCGGTGGGCATGGTTGAATTCGGCGCGGGCGGCAAGGTTGCTCGCCGAGAGGATGGCGCGAACGCAGAGGGCGATGCTGCCGCGGCTGGCGGAACCGGCGCGACCCCCGCAACGACGACCGCTGCTGGCACAACGAATCCGCCCGTCGCTGGTGGTACCACCACCACGGGGCGAGAGCGGAGGAAGAAGAAGGCTAAGGGATGGTACTGCCCTGTCTGTCGACAGCGTACGTCCTGGCATGTGACAACCGTGATGGACTTGGGCGCTGACTCGCAGCATACACATCGTTGCTTCGACTCGCTCTGCCAACTTCGGCCAAGCCGCTGCGAACGCCCGGTGCTTCGCGAATGCCGTCTCGTGCGCCATCAGTCCGCTCTGTGCATACGACACATTCGCTTCGGCGTGTACCGAGTCTGGCGCCTACCCTTCCGGACGGCGCCGAGCGGATGCTTGATCGACTCCGACCCGAAGGCGCAGACGACGACGACGATGAGGATGATGACAACAACGACGATGAACGCCGTCGGGAACCGGAACGACCTCAGTTCGTGCTCGGTCCTGAGGTGGACGAGGACAAGCCGTCGACGGAACATCGGGAGGAGGCGGAGAGCTCATCTGTTCAGCATCCGGACGGCACCCGCATCAGTACAGGCAGCGACCGAGCCAAGGGCTGGAAGGAGGTGTAAACGGGCACGAGCTGCCCAGGATCTAGATTGTGCGTATCTAGGGAAAGCAAGTGACTCGAGGTGCTCGCTCAGGGTATGGAGTATCATTAGAATGCGTAGTCAGCCGGGGTGGCATCAGCGTGTAGACAGGTCTCGGTTGTACGATCCTTGAATGAAACATCTTGGCACTGTATTGAGCAGCCGACCAGGCAACTGAGTTGATCTCCGCTCCGAGGTCGCCAGTGTTCCGAAGAACCCGACCGCTTCGATCGCAAACGATCGATGCCGAGAATCAAGGGGTGTGTTGAGTAAGGGAAGGAGGTACGTCATCCCTTGCCACCTGTGCCTGGGTTGTTTTGGATGTTCGGGCCCGCATGCGTCGCGGCTAGGATTTCACCTATTTCACCTTTGTGGAGCTGATCTTTGATCTCGGTCGACCCTTTCGCCCTTCCCACATCCCGCCCTGGATACACACGCCCGCCCCCCTTCCCCTCGGCCTCGCCGTGCCATTCCCAGCGGAATCAAGCCTGGACACATCGTCCTAATTAGCACGGCGGTTATCGTCAGCAGAGTTTGGCGAAGGTGACATACCCCTGCCGTGATCACGACCTTGCTGTATCGAGTAAGTCTAATACAGCCCCTGTGGGACACGCTGCTGCCGTGTACCTGTCCCTCGCTCCACTTGTTATCGGCGGGGTTGAACCCTGCGCCAAGCGTGGACAACATGGGGTCTTCTGGCCGCGAACGGCGGTCTCGACCACGCATGGACCATCGCGACCCTGCTGCAGGGCATCGTTCGGCCCGGGCACGACGACGGTCTTGCGCGCGCAACCACTGAAGATTGTCGGCAGATGGGTCGACGCCCCCGCTCCACCCGGCCGAGATGCCCCTGAGGGCATCGTGTTGATGTCGGAGGCAGCGACGTCCTGCACGCGCTGCTCCCAAGCCACACCTTGTCCCCGTGATCGCGCGACCGCGCAACCCCCTCACGCGGTCTCCTCACATCCCCGAACGCCCCCTGTCACGTCCCGTCCCGCAGCCCTGCAGACGGCTGTTTTCTCTCACAACCTGGTGGCAGCCGGCCTTTGAAGCCGGTCGTTGCGCCATCGCGCAGTCTCCTGACCCTGCAAGGACAACAGGACATTACTCGGCACCGGCACGGACTACTGTCCTTGGTCGGACGAAATTTCGCGAGCGGTCGTGGAGAGGACACGTCAAGGTGTTGATTCGTCGCTGACACTGGCTCCCCCCCTTTACACC
>JAHXHD010001018.1:0-25331 GCA_019857685.1 Papiliotrema terrestris | reverse complement strand
TCCCCGTGCTTGCCCCTCCCGATCATCAAAGGTATCCCGACCCCAGTCCATCTCCCGACGGTCTTTTGCTGCAACATCTCGCCCAACCTGGACGAAACACGCAGACGCAAGCGCGTTTAGTCTAAACATGCATATACAAATGATGACCACAAACCAGAACCAACAATGACGGACAATTTTCACTCGCCATAATCCCTTCTATAGCCTCATCCTTTTTTGTAGTGCGTACAACCAGCACCTTACTCCCTCATCCTTGTTCACACACTAAGCACTCGCCGCGACAGAGACCGTCTCCGAGTCCATGCCCGCCCGCTCGCTCGCAGTCTCCGAGACGGCCGAGACCGCGCTCGAGATCTTGGGCGCGACCCAGCTTCGCCTGGGGATACCGCCCTGGTACGGCAGCCTCGACGAGCCGGCCAGGAACGTGTCGACCTCTTCGGCGCACTGTCGTCCCTCCTTGATGCCCCAGACAACGAGCGACTGGCCTCGTCGGCAATCGCCCGCGGCGAATACACCCGCCTGCGAGGTCGAGTACTTGCCGTTGGGGGTCTGGATGTTGGACCTCGGGTCTTGCTTGACCTCGAGGGCCTTGATGCACTCGTTCTGTGGGCCGAGGAATCCGAGGGCGAGGAGCACGAGTTGGGCCGGGTAGAACTTCTCAGAGCCCTTGACCTCCTCCATGGACCATTTGCCGCCGACCTCGGTCCACTCGACGAGGACCGTGTCGAGACCCTTGAGCTTGCCCTCGTCGTCGAGCACGAATCGCTTGGTCGAGATGCAGTACTGTCGCGGATCCTTGCCGCCAAAGTTGGCCATCACCTCGGCGTGGCCGTAATCGGTCTTCTTGACTCGGGCGAACTGCGGCCACGGGTTGTTCGCCGCGCGCGTTGCGGGCGGTTCTGCGGTCAACATACGTCTGTCCATGTCTATCCTTCATTCGCACTCACCAGGCAGGAGCTCAAAGTTGGTGACCGACTTGGCCCCGTGTCGCACACTCGTACCGATACAGTCGTTGCCCGTGTCACCTCCACCAATGACGATGACGTCCTTGCCCCGAGCCGAGATGTACGACTCGTCCGCGTGCTGCGAGTCTAGGAGCGACTTGGTGTTGGGCGTGAGGAAGTCCATCGCAAAGTGGATGCCATCGACCTCTCGGTTCGGCAGCTTGAGGTCTCGCGGCCAGGTCGCACCCGTAGCGACAATAACGGCATCGTTGTCAGACTTGATCTGCGCCGCGTCGGTGTTGACACCGACGTGCGCGCCAGTGACGAACGAGATGCCCTCGGCGGCCATGAGGTCCACTCGGCGCTGGACGACTTGCTTGTCGAGCTTCATGTTGGGGATACTGCGATCAGCCTAGCAAGCCTTCAGCGCCAACCTCGACTCACCCGTACATGAGCAGACCACCGATTCGGTCCGCACGCTCGTACACCGTCACAAGGTGACCGGCGCGGTTGAGCTGATCCGCCGCGGCCAGACCCGCCGGTCCCGATCCGATGACCGCAACCTTCTTGCCCGTGCGGTGCGTCGGCGGGCGAGGCTGCATCCAGCCCATCTCGAACCCTTTGTCGATGATCGCACACTCGACGCTTTTGATTCCCACCGGCGCCTCGTTGATGCCCAGCACACACGCGCTCTCGCACGGCGCGGGGCACACTCGACCCGTGAACTCGGGGAAGTTGTTCGTCTTGAGCAGGCGGTTCAGCGCATCCTGCCACCTGTCCTCAAACACCATCGTGTTCCACTTGGGGATGACGTTGGCGATCGGGCACCCGGTATCAGACTGGCAGAACGGAATACCGCAGTCCATGCACCGCGCAGTTTGGTACTTGAGCTCGTTCTTGTTGAGTCGGGTGGAGATCTCCTTCCAGTCTTTGACCCTCTTGCGCGGGGGTCGGTACGCCTCGTTGAGTCGCTTGTACTTCATGAATCCCCGCGTCTTGTCGAGTTTGGACATGCGCTCGGTCGTGGTCTTGTCATCGAGCATGGCGTCTTCGACGTCGACAATGGTGGGCTCGGCGGCCTTGAGGTTGGGCGAGTCCGTCGGAGTGACGAGCTTGGGAGAAGGGATTGTGAGCGCCGTGGAGCTTCGCGGGAGGTTCGGGTCGAAGCCGTCGGCGACGAGGTCGACCTGCGAGGCCGTCTGGGACGGGATCAGGTCGATCACGCTCTGCTTCTTCTTCTCCTCCAGCTTGCGCGCGGCTTCCTCCTCCAACACCCGCTTGTAGTCGAGCGGCATGACCCGCACGAACATCGGCAGGAATCGGTGGAAGTTGCGCAAGACCCGGTCGGCAATCTCGGATCCGGTGTAGTGTCGGTGGTCCTCAATCAGCGCGCGCAGCTCGGCGACCTCCTGCGGGTCCTTGACCGGGCCAAGCTCGATGGTGCCCTTGTTGACCTTGGGCGCGAAGCTGTGCGCCATGTCGAGGACGTAGGCGATTCCACCGGACATACCAGCGGCAAAGTTGCGTCCGGTCAGACCGAGAACAACGACTCGTCCACCAGTCATGTATTCGCAACCGTGGTCACCGGTACCCTCAACAACCAGCGTCGCCCCCGAGTTTCGCACGGCGAATCGCTCGGCGGCGATACCGCGGATGAATCCCTGACCCGAGGTTGCACCGAAGAAGCACACGTTACCGATGATGATGTTCTCCTCGGCCTTGAAGGGGCTCGACTTGGGCGGGTAGACGATGAGTCGGCCTCCCGACAGACCCTTTCCGACGTAGTCGTTCGCGTCACCCTCGATCTCGATGGTGATACCGGGGGCGAGGAAAGCGCCGAGCGACTGACCAGCAGATCCACGCATGTTGATGTGGATAGTGTCTCGCGGCAGACCGGCCTCTCCGTACTTCTTGCTCACGTGGTAAGAAAGAGTCGTACCGAGCGCTCGGTCGGTGTTGACGACATCGCAGTCAATCTCGACGGGAAGACCCTTCTGTAGGGCCGGCTCGGCCTCGTCGATGAACTTGTTGTCCAGCCTGACGTACAGCTTGTGGTCCTGCGCGCGGACTCGGTACGTCGCGACGTCCGATCGCATCAGGTGTGCCGGCTTGAGAACCGGAGACAGGTCCAGGTGCGCGGTCTTGGGCGTTCGGAGCGACTCGTCGACGAGGAGCTTGTCCGCTCGACCGACCATCTCGTTGATGGTTCGGATACCGAGCTTGGCCATGATACCTCGCAACTCCTCGATAACATAGTAGAAGAAGTTGATGACTTGCTCGGGCTGGCCGGCGAACTTGGCTCGCAGAGCGGGGTCCTGCGTGGCGATACCGACGGGGCAGGTGTTCTTGTGACACGCCTTCATCATGATACAGCCCATAGCAATAAGAGGGGTGGTCGCGAAACCCCACTCCTCGGCACCGAGGAGAGTGGCAATGGCAATGTCTCGGCCGGTTCGGATCTGTCCGTCGGTCTGGACCGTGACTCGTCCTCGGAGGTTGTTGAGCACAAGCGTTTGATGGGTTTCGGCGAGACCAAGCTCCCACGGCAGACCGGCGTACTTGATCGATGTCCACTTGGCCGCGCCCGTTCCTCCGTCATGACCGGAGATGACGATGTGGTCCGCCTTGGCCTTGGCCACACCGGACGCGACGATTCCGACGCCGACCTCGGAGACAAGCTTGACGGAGACTCGAGCTCGCGGGTTCGACGCCTTCAAGTCGTAGATGAGCTGCTTCAAATCCTCGATCGAGTAGATATCGTGGTGTGGCGGGGGCGACACGAGCGTGACACCCGGGGTGGAGTGACGTGTTCGGCCAATCGAGGCCGAGACCTTGTGTCCGGGCAGCTCTCCTCCCTCTCCGGGCTTGGCACCCTGGGCCATCTTGATTTGTAACTCGTCCGAGTCGGCGAGGTAGTTGGACGTCACACCGAATCGACCCGACGCTACCTGCTTGATGGCCGATCGGCGCGAATCCCAAACCGGCTTGAGCTCCATAGCGTGGGTGAACGGTCCCGATTCGTTGTCGGCTCCTGGTCCCGGGATCGGGATAGACCTCTCGGCGTCCTCTCCACCTTCACCGGTGTTGGATTTGCCGCCCAGTCGGTTCATGGCGATAGCCAGCGCCGTGTGCGCCTCCATTGAGATAGATCCATACGACATGGCACCCGTGACACATCGTCGCACGATCTCGTTCCACGGCTCGACCTGCTCGATCGGCACTGGCGTGGCATTGGCAAAGTCGAAATCGAGCAGACCTCGGAGCGTGACACGTTTGATGGACTCTCGCGAGTTGCGCGAGTACGCATCGTAGGCGTTCTGGTTCTTCTGTCGGACGGCGTCTTGCAGCTGGGCGACGGACACTGGGTCGTTGATTCGGAGTTCGGATCCTTGTCGGTAGTGGTATTCACCGGACTCGGGCATGCCAGGGACGGAGATGGTCTCGCGCGTAGGCCAAGCCCGCTCGTGGAACTCGAACGCGTCCATGGCAAGGAGCTCGAAGGTGGCTCCCTGGACTCGCGAGGCGGTACCGATGAAGCATTCGGCAACGACCTCTTCGTGCAGACCGAGAATCTCGAACAGCTGGGCTCCCTTGTACGACGCGAGGGTGGAGACACCCATCTTGGAGAGCACCTTGAGAATACCCTCGTCGGTGGCCTTCTTGTAGTTGGTGATAAGCGCGTCAACGGTCTGGCCGTCCTTGGCACTGGGGTCAACGTTGCCTCATCCAATGATCGTCAACTCACAGGCCCTCCCGAGACACCTTGTGGATCATCTCCATGATCAACCACGGACAGACCGCGTCGGCACCGTATCCGACCAGCACACACATGTGGTGGACCTCTCGCGCCTCACCTGAGTCGACGACGATCGCGACATCGACTCGCTTCTTCTGCTGGACAAGATAGTGGTGGACACCACCGCAGGCGAGGATGGCCGAAAGCGGGACTCTCTCAGGCGAGGTGGCTCGGTCGGAGAGGACGATAACCTTGAAGCCGGCGTTGACCGCGTTCAGGGCCTCCTGTCGGACTCGGTTAAGCGCATTGCGGAATCCGGGCAGACCCTCGTTCTTGGCAAACGTCGTGTCAATTGTGATCGACGGCCAATCGCTGTGCGAGACCTTGAGGTGCTTGATCGCGGCCATCTCCTCGAGCGTAAGGATCGGGCTCCTGAGGTGGAGTCGGTGGCACTGGTCCGGCTTCATCTCGAGCAAGTTACCCTCGCGGCCGATCATCGTCTCGAGCGACATGACAATTGACTCTCGGATCGGGTCGATGGGAGGGTTGGTGACCTGCGCGAACAGCTGTCGGAAGTAGTCATAGGTCGTTCGCGGAGCGCTCGAAACGCAAGCAAGAGCAGCATCGTTACCCATGGATCCCAACGCTTCGTGGCCCTCCTGCACCATCGGCAGCATGAGCATGCTGAGCTGCTCGATGGTGTAACCGAAAGCAAGCAGCTTTGGGTCGGTCGAGAGCGGCTCGTCGTCGAGCACGACGTCGAGGTTCTCGTGTCGCTTGACTCGGCGAACCACCTCTGGCAGGCGGATCACCTGCGACTCGATCCAGGCAGCGAACGGCTGGCGTCGCGCGGTGGTCATCTTGAGCTCCCTATCGTCGACAATCCGGCCCTCCTTGGTGTCTACGAGCAACATACGACCGGGCTTCAGTCGACCTTTTTGCACGATCTTCTCCGGCTCGATGGTGATGGTTCCCACTTCGGAGGCGCAGACCATGATGTCGTCCGACGTGACGACGTATCGACAAGGTCGGAGTCCGTTTCGGTCAAGGTTGGCTCCGCAGTATCGGCCGTCCGAGAAGGTGAACAGAGCCGGTCCGTCCCACGGCTCCATCAGACTGCTCGCCCAGGCGTAGAAAGCCTTCTTCTCCGGCTCCATCAGGTCGTTGTTCTGCCATGCCTCGGGCACGAGCATCATTACCGCCTCAGGCAAGCTGAGCACGCCGTTGACAACAAGCAACTCGAGGACGTTGTCGAACGCCGCCGAGTCGGAACCGCCCTCCTCGACAATCGGGTACAGCCGCTCCAAGTCGTCTCCAAACTTCTCCGACTTGAGGTGCCCCTCTCTAGCGCGCATCCAGTTCTTGTTCCCTCGCACGGTGTTGATCTCTCCGTTGTGAGCGGCCCATCGGAATGGCTGGGCTCGGTCCCAGGAGGGGAAGGTGTTGGTCGAGAATCGAGAGTGGACAAGGGCAAAGTGCGAGGCGTAGAGAGCGTGGTTGAGATCGTGGAAGTAATTGTACACCTGGACAGGGGAGAGTTGACCCTTGTAGATGATGTTGGAGGGAGTGAGGGAGCAGATGTAGAAGCCGGTCTTGAGGCCGCTGCGGGTGAGCGAAACCTACGCGAACAAACTCCTGACGCACATCTTGTGGGTAGCCTGCTTTCGGAGCACAAAGAGCTGGCGCAGGAAGTACTTCTCGTCAAAGACACCCTCCTGCGACTCCTGTCCGCCGCCGTAGTGGCTCTCGAGCACAACGAAGGGCTGCTTGATCTTGGGCTCCTTGGACTTGGAAGCGGGACCGAGGATCGAGTTGTCGGTCGGGACGTCTCGCCATCCGAGGACACGGAGACCGAGGCTGGCAGCGATCTCCTCGAAAGTGTTTTGCTGGGACTGCGAGTCGGTCTGCGAGAGGAAGATGTTTCCGACGGCGTAGTGGCCCTCGGCGGGGAGCGTAGCGGTGAACGAGTGGATGACCTCTCGGACGAAGAAGTCGTGCGGGATACCGGTCATGACACCGGCACCGTCACCGTCACGGGCGTCGGCACCGGCTGCCGATTAGTTTGGACTTTTGACGAACCAGTGCCCGACTCACTGGCACCCCGATGGGTCATGTTGCAGAGGATGCTTCGAGCATCGCTCACGATCTTGTGGGCGGCATGTCCTTTGATGTGACAGATGAACCCGACACCACACATGCTTTGGTGTGGGACGGGAACGGTGAGGTGCTGCCAAGGTCAGCGCTGCGCTTTGCACGGCCGGACCGATCGGCGATGGCGGGTGGGCAAAGTTCAAGACGTACAGGTTAGGTTGGGCGGTGGGAAAACTACGTTGATACAACGTCTGCTTTTTGGTTGGTACGGCTTTGCGAGTGAGTAGTTTAGTGAGCGGTGTGAGAAGAAGTAGAGTACGCAGATGGATGAGTGTACAACGAGGAGGGGGAAAAGGATGTGAGCCGGTCTGGACGGGAATGTAAGTGGATGGGCTCGGGGGAGTCGGAGGGGGAGCAGCCAGTCAGACGCGACCGAAAACATGGCAGCCGAGGGAAAGAAAGGGTAATGTCGCGTTGGCCCCGCGCTGCCGCCGGTCTCCTCCGCCTCGTTTGCCGACTTTTGATTGGCTCATCTCATTCCCCTCGGCGTGTTGCTTATCTCTCCTCCCTGCATCTCAGCATTTTCAGGGTCACACACACGTTTGACCCTGGGACCGGATGCTCCCCCGCTGCAATCGGCTATTCGGAGAGTGACGTGTTGATCGTGCTCAGGGAATTCATCCGTCCCGGCGATCAGGTCCATCTTCACTGCCACCTTCGCTGCAACAGACCGCAGTCGCTCGATCATTCACTGCTTCCATCCTGTATCCCCATAATCACGCCGAGTTATGTGCCGTTGATCACCAGTGGCCGGTGATCGACGCGCACCCTGCATCACATTCGCCGGTGATGCCGAAAGGAGGGTGCGATTCACCGATCAGGTCGAGATCAAGCGAGCACTGTCGCATCATACGCTCGGGCCATCGGTCGTAGGTGAGAACGGTGTCCCCTAATCCACGAGCGGGGGTCTGGTGGCCATCCCACTTGCTTTGACTGCGTTCGCTTCAGGCTCCGCCAGCAAATTGCGGGCTGAGAAACCGGTCTGGACTGTGTTCACTCTGGTGATCTCCCGGCAGGGTACATGCCTTGATGTTGCGCTCTTCTCGTTCACCGAACGTAGCCGACATACTGCTTTGGGCTGGCTACATCCTGTAAGCGACCTCGTGAGTATGAGATTACAGCGGCGGAGCGGGAAAGCAGACAGTCATGGCAGTGATGCAAGGGGGGGACGAGGAGTGTAGGAAACTGGCAAGCTCTGATGCATGCAAAGCGTGATCGATGTGGGGAGGATTTCTGAAGACGGCCGCAATGACCGCTTGCCGAAAGGAGCGAGGGGCTGTGCGAGAGAGGATGAAACACTGTCAGCTCACTTGATCACATCACGCCGCATCGACATCTCGTCAGCACCATTCTCCCATCGTGTACTGCTCAGCTTGTGCTACTTTTCTGCGATAGACCGCACAACACGCGATGCCGGTACGTCGCCCCACCTGCCAACCCCATCGCCTCAGTTGACGTCTCAGCCCAGACGTCGAACGCGCAAACGTCGTCAGACCGAGTCCCCCGAACCCCTTCTCTCCCTCCGCTCAACACCTTCACCGTCCCCTGACCCTCAAGGGCTGGCCCAGATCCACGCTCCCGTCATTCCTCCCCCCGAAGCGCTACAAAACGTGGACATCATCCGAAACATCCTGCTTTTCGTCGACAAGCCCACACTTCGAAGCGCCTTTACCGTCTCGATCCCTTTCTATACGGCCGCCGGTCCCCTGCTTTATCGTCATGTTTCTCTGATATCCACCGAAACGGTCCTCAAGGTCATCAATCTCACCGCTCCCGCCCGAATTACCCGAGGACATGCAAAGAAGACAATGACGCCGCTTCCGTTTCTCAAGCACACGATCGCGCTTACGATCGGCTTCCACCTCGATTCAGCGCTACCCTGCGACTGGACGAACAAACTCAATGCCGTTCTCCCTCTTGTCAAACATATCAAGATCCTGCGCTTGACGAAAGCCCCCTGCTGCTCTCGGTCGCCCGTCTGTCAGAAGGCTATGTGGAAGCTTGCTGGGACTCTCCGCGCCACAGGGATCTGCCTAGAAATCCACGAGCGCGATGACAAGCTCTCATTGTACTCTAGCAGCGGATGGGACTCGCCGCGCCGGATTGCCCCAGACGAGATACCGCCCACGGTTAAAACGCTTTCAATCGTGCTACAAGGCTCGCTTCGTTCCTACGGAACACCCTTGACAAAATTGTTGTCGCACTGTCTCGGCCTCGACAAGCAATTCGACCGCTACGACGTCTTGATCAGAGACATATCCACGGTTCTCAGTCAACGATTACACGCGTACACCTCCTATCCGACCATTGATCCAGTCACCCTCTTTGATCGACGATTGGATTGGTCCTCCTCCTGGGGCAGCAAGCGCGATGTCGCGGCAAATGTCGCAACTCTCATTGGCTCGTCCACCGCTACATGGGCCTTCTATCATCTGGGAGACTTCCATTCCAAGGAGTCCTCGGCTTGGCCGGCGGAGATCGTTCAAGGTTTCGTGGCAGAAAAAGCGACAATCACCGAAATGCTCAAGGGCATCATGGACGACAAGTACAAGGCCGACGAAAAGAATCGACCGAACGTCCATCTTCGAACGCGCGCCGACTACATGCAAGAGACCGATCGATATGACCTGAGCGCGCCCCTTGAAGCTATGGTGGAGAAAATGGAGATGAAGACCAATGAGGACCATAATGGTGTGGCTGCAATGTACGGGACTTGGGACATGTGAGTGACGCAACACGACTCGGTGTTTGGCCATGCTGAAAGGTTAGTGCATTGAAGCAGTGAGCAGCGTTGTGATACCAGTCGGTACGGCTGGGACGACGCACACAGTGCCCTCCTACGCGGTTTCATGACAAGGGAGATATGTTGCAGAGGCCTCGAAATCGAATGCAGTCCACGAAGAATGCGACAAGAAGTGGAGAGAGCGAGTGGGTGGTCTCGTTGGGAGGAGAAGAGACCGGAGACCGCGCCGCCCCGTACTTTGCGCCAAGTTTCGCTCTAAACCCGCTATGTATGGCTGTATGATGTCGGAGGCATTCGACGAAGATTATGCCGTATAGCCCAGGCTATCAGAATTAAAGCACACCTGAGAGATTTCTTCGACAGGAATTTCTGTTCCGAAGAGCAGCTGGCTGCTGTAAATTGTCGACGACACATTGCTATAGATGTGTGTCGCCTGCGCCAAGCTGAAATAGGGCCTAGACACGAGACGAGCCAAAGGTATGAGGTAACACAGGCACGTCGGGTTCCTTCAGGAACTCGATCCCCTAAACAACCTTGACTGAAGCAATGTGTACGGCGCTGGGGCCAGCCGCACACAAGGCTCGAGACCATGTAAGAGACATGCTCATGCTCGAGATGGCATGATCGTGTCCGGTGTCTTGGAGGATCAGTCGGGTACGACAAGGTCCAGGTTGGCTTGCAAGCGATTGGAACGCTAAGGTATGTCCATGTTGACACTTGTCATGCTATACGGACATCCGCGGGTAAATCACAACCATAGCGCTCCGACTCCTCGATATCGAGGGACACTCAAAAAACTGATCCCGAAGTCGGTGATCGTCGCGTGGACGCCCGCTCCGCCGTGACATGGTTCTCAACGGGCACAGCTGGCTCTCTACGCGGGAGCCCGACAGCGGGCCATGCGAGCGAGAGCCAAAACTCGAGGTCGGAACGACCTGTCGATCCAGGAACGACTCGTATGGCTGAGGGGGCTGTTTTGGTGGCGGACAACTTTTATGAGCGCGGCTCGCTCGCTACATGGCCAGGAAACGTTTCGATTCCCCGAGGATGATCTGGATTCCGACTACCCATAAGCGCATGTGTCGTGGATACCAGACAGCTCACCTCGTGTCGAGTGTACGGTAACCTGGACTCCCACCGAAGTATCGGGCTTGCGCCCTGAGCGGCTTCTCGACGTACTCCGCCACGGAAGCCGGGGCGGAGCGATAATGATCTTTGCGGGAACGCCATGTCCCCCCTCAAGAGACACCCTGCGAACAAACATAACGGAGCTCGCGCTGAGACCATCCATAAGGCCACGTATTCCGCTTGGCGGCACTTCGGCTGAATGTAGCGCCTCTCAATGGTCTCGGAACCGGGTTGTTGATAGACATTACCCATGTGATGGGACTCAGGCACGGACTGGCTTGGCTAAGCGATGTTCCTGATCTTCTGTAAGGCACGCCTTGTGTCGCTTCGAACAATGGCCTTGATGATGCTGTTTGTACTGTCTATTGTTGTGGACTCACAGAGGACGGGCGCATATATATGTGCATCCCTGCATCGCCAACGACTTAGCACCCCTCTTTCGTCCTCTCTCCCCGTTCTCGATCATGCCTCGTCTTGTTTTCTTGCTCCTGGCACTCGCCGCCTGTCTAACTTTCGCTGTGGCTTCGGCGCTGCCGCCGCGTACTCTTGCCCCCGGCCATGGCACCGCAATCGAGTGGTCAAATGTGGACAAGACAACGAATGCCGAACGACTCGCAGCAGGTCTCCTGCCCAAGAAGCCCCGCATGCTGCATGAGCCGAGCCGGCCGAGACGTGAGTGGCAATCTCAGCCGTGCTAGTCCCCTGTCCGCCCACGAGGAACCCGCCAAGTTGGCGCTGATCAAGATAGAACTGCAACCGCGCGCCTCCGCCAAGCCGCTGAACGGACGGTATCTCGCGATCACCAGGCCGAACAGCCAGACCATCATGGGCTACGGCGCCGTGACGTTCGTCGCCGGGGGCATCCTCCAGGTCATTGTGCGTAGTCTACACATCGACGTGGTGCCTACTAACCCACACAGGACGTGTCGGAAGCCGATACAAAGGCCGACACCTTCTACGCCCCATCGTCTCTCCCCTCTTTCGCAGGCAGGATTCCAGCAGACTCTCGAGACTACGGCAATGGCTACTTCCTTGCGCTTGTCGGCCCGTGAGTGCTTGACCTGTCCCAGCTGACCTCTGAGCCAGCTAATCTCAGGGCCGGACCTTTCTCATTAGGTATGCCCAGTTCGGACTACCATGCATACTACGATATCGCCGAGGTCGAGAGCGTCCCGGGCAGAGTCGAAATCGGCTACGCCACTGAATCGACCGGCTGGCGATTGTCCATCAAGATCTACATGCAAAGCAATGGCTCACGCCGTGTGTATGGAGGAGGTGAGGCCCAAACGGTCAACGAGTCAAATGGGCTGACCGGCGCGGATGCCGTGACGGAGGAGGATGAAGTCTGGTTCTACTTGACAGACGCTTCAGGTAACCTGGTGTTCGGTAGTTAGCTAGTCGTGATCAATGGACAATCTCCGGGCCTCTTTTGGGCGTCCCGCCTTGGTCAGCCCCGTGTTCTGCATGTGCCTCCACACTCGGAGCATCTGGATACGGCGCATCACCATGAGTCGTGCATCTGCATGTGAAGCCCCCTCCCCCCCAGGTACTTTGCCCATGGCATACAATGTACGACACGTGCGTGGAATGGCTCCGTGATCTTGGTTTCATAAGGGTATGGCGCATGATCACAAGGGGAAGCTGCAATACGTGAAAGCGCGGAGGGCGATAGGAGAGCGTAGTACCTGCTCGAGTCCTCTCAAGGGAGGCCAGGCCTTTCTCTTTATGTTTACGTCAAGGTCTACATGCAGAACAACAGCGCGCGGGGCCTCTATGGAGGGACTACAGCTGCCTCAGTTAACTACGCAGGGAGTCTCACTGGGGCGAACATGGTGACGGAGGCGGACGAAGTCTGGATGTACCTGACAGACACTTCGGGTTACATCTGGTATTAGTTACAGTAGCTAGGGGTGCATTCTGGACATTTTCCGGGCTTTTTAGAGGCTTCTTGCTTCGTTATCGTGCCGTCTCATGCGCACGTTCATGCACGTCATTGGTAATTCCGACTCCGAAAAGGTGGACCACGCTTCCTCTTCCTGGGGTTACGTCCCGCGAAGCCTTGCTGCCTATCGATCCAGCGTGTACGGCCTCGATCTCCCGGCGTAGAGTCTCAATGGCTCAAAGGCGTGTTTGGTCGATCACTGCAGCGAAGGGCCTTCGAGGCTCGCAAAACGTGGGATGCTTCATTGACTAGATAACGATCGAGCCTTCGAGCTTGGTCACGATCCACAAAACCAAGAGTGCTGACTTACTGGGCGGCCTCGAGAGTTTTCGAGCGACCCAAGCTTTGCGTCATAGGCTTCTGGTCCCCCTCTCTCCTTCGAAATAAGGCCCCAATTTGCTGAACACGAGATCTGTGACCTCGAAAGACGACACGAGAGCCTTGCAGGACATGTCCTTCCAAGCTGCGTGCGCGGTGTCGAATGGGGTGGTCATGAAGTACTTCTGCCTGGAACAGAAGTCCAGAGGCCTGAAGCAGTACTTGTTGTCTGAGCTGATCTTTTCCGGCGTCGGCCGATGGCAGAGTTGATCCAGGTGACACTTGGGGGTATGAAGAGAACATTAGAGCGGGGTGGGATTGATGCGTTGTGCACCACCGCCCATTGGACTTACGCGAGCTGGAGGCTGACGGAGGGGTGGCAGAATGAATGGCGAACCTGAACTTGTACAGGTGCCACGTGTGGCCACTCCGCGTTTTTCGGTCGGCTAGGCATTTAACCGGAAGATGGAAATTGATGGGATGAGGGGATACAAATGCTCTATCTAGTCAACAACGTCTCCAGCGTCCCCATCCAATTCTCTTAGATACCCAGCACCTGTCCGTCATCTTCCGGCTGAACATTGCACATCCTCGTGGCGATGTCCGGTCAAGCTTTGACCCCAGTGGGATCGGCCCTGGCAGGCGCGCTCGGCGCGTGCTTTTCGAACGCGTGGGTGCTCCGCGTTCGATGCTCGCACCGGTTTAACTGATATGACAGCGTTGTGTACCCGCTAGATACCGTCAAGACTCGACTACAGGCGTTGCCCAGTGACGATGGAGGTCCACCACTGCCTGCAAGCAGCTCAAAACGCACCACAAGCCGCAGAGCCCGTCGATGGCAGCTGCTGGACATGTTGATACGGATCATCCGCACCGAGGGCTTAAGCGGGACGTTCAAGGGTTTCGCCGCCAACATGATCAACACCTTCTCCATGCGTACGTCTGGTAGTACCCCTGAACCTCACGCAGTCTGCTCTGGAGCCGTCGCCGTCTTCTTCGCGCACACCGTGGTCCAGTTGGTCCGATCACGCTAACCGACAGAATTTGCCTACTTCTTCTTCCACTCCCTCCTCCGCACCTCCCTCCTCCGCCATCTCCACACCAAGAGTCAGCCTGTCAAGCTATCTACCTCGTCCGAGCTCCTCCTCGGTGCAGCAGCGGGCGGCCTCGCGCAGATCTTCACCATCCCCGTGAGCGTCATCGCGACGCGTCAGCAGCTCTGGACGCCCTCATCGACCTCGACTGGCAAACACCAAAGCTCCCCGAGCCTCCTGCAGACGGGTCAGGAGATCATTCGCGAGTCGGGGGTCACGGGACTGTGGACGGGTCTTCGACCGGGGCTGGTGTTGACCGCCAACCCGGCGATCACGTACGGCGTCTTCGAGCGGATCAAGTCGGCCGTGTTGTCCGGTAGTAGGGAGGGAGACAGGCTGGGAGTAGGCGAGAGTTTCTGGATCGGGGTGGGCTCAAAGGCTATCGCCACGGTGGTGACGTATCCGTACATTTTTGTGAGTGACCTCGACATGCCCGGCGCCGTCGTACTCGCAGCTTGTGCTTCCAACCATCCATTCGAGCTTCCCACTCTTCCGACATAATCCCGCCAAGCCCCTCGCCCTGTTCTTCCTCACTTACCGGGTGTGACTGATACAAAGGCCAAAGTCCGCCTGCAGGCGCGCACAGACAATCACACAAAGCGCGCAAGCCCAGATATCTCGTACGCTGAAGCCGCTGCCGCCCCCGCGGCAGCAGACAACGCCGTGGTCGATCCGGAGAAGGCTGCCCCCGCCCCCCGCAAGCGGACCGAAGGCGGCGCCATCCCCTTGCTGCGCGCCGTGTACCGCGACAAAGGGTTCCCAGGGTGGTACCAGGGCCTCACGGCGCAGATCCTCAAGGCGGCGCTCTGCCAAGGTGGGCACGGCACGCGTCCATCACTCACCCCGTCTGACTGCAGGTATCCTCTTCGTCAGCAAGGACCAGTTCGAGAAGTGGGCGTGGGTGATCATTGCCACCCTGACGGCCATACGGCGTAGGCTGGCTTTCGCCTAGGGCTGCTGGAACGAGTAGAACTGTGCTTCCGAATGCAAGCGCTCGCGTGCGTGCAGCTGGTCGCGCATGCGTGTCGGTCTTCCTTGCGACCTCCGTCCAATTGTTGTTCCCGACCGCGCCCCTCCCCTTGTAAACCCTCAAGGGCGCATCGCGTGATACATCGGCGGCTTGAAGTAACATAACATACGCATGGGCGGGTATATACACTGATCCTGTCTAATCGTAGGCTTGTACCTTGTTCTCCCATCCAACTCGTCACGTCTCATCCTCGTCCTCGATACGGGGGGGAACAAAGTGCAGGTCATCTCGTCAAAGCGTGCTCGTTAAGCTACATCCCACGTGGCATCTCCTCTCCAGCCCTACGCATGGGAATCCCTCTCCGGCTGAACACCGACCAGCCTGTGTACCTACGCAAGTCCGTCAGCCGGCTTGGTACGGCTCGGGCTGGAGATGACCTCCGCGAGCCGCTCGAGCTGCACATCGCCGTTGGCGTCCCGCCCATCGACGACATCGCGGATGAGGTGCATCGTATTCTCGAGCGATCGGCGCCGCATGGAAGGTGACGATGTGTTGGTCGTGCCGAGGGAGGTCTGGCGCGAGTGGCCCCTTCGCCACGGCATGCCTTTTGTGCCGGACCCAGGGGAGCCAGGCGACTGGGGCGAGACGATACCGTCCATTTCGGGCGATTGGGGCTGTTCGGGTGTTCGCGGACCAGAAGACGGCGAGGCAGGGCTGTCCTCATCCGGCTGCTCGTGAGCGCAACACTTTGACAGAATCACGAATACTCACGTCGATGATGTCTGGTGGCAGACGCTCGTTCTCGATATCACTTTTTCGCCTGACCGTCAGTGATGGGCCCAGCAATGAAGCATGGCCCGACATACGCATCGTCGAATCCTTGGATGGCCTCCTTGATACCCTCCGCTCCGGACGCGAGCATGCCGGCGGGCAGCGACGTCGAACCAGAGATGCTCTTGAGCTCTGAAACGCGCTCCGACTCCTCTCTGGAGGTCAGCCTGGAGCTTCTGTCGACTGATGAACGAGGTGTAAACGTACCGCAACAAAGAGAACACCCGCGACATCCTTCCAACGGCGAGGATCTTGTTCTTAATGACCTGTCGTCGCTCCGAGCTGGTGTCCTCTTCGACTTACGTGAGCGTAGGCTGCAAGATGGCTGGAAAAGACTCACCGATCTCCTCCTGCTCCGGCGTGATAGCCATCGGCGTCTCCTCCTCCTCCTCGAGCTCTTCCTTCGTGCAGCAGTTCAGGATCGCGATGAGCATATCAGTGACTGTCGTTAGGTAGGGTCCGCGACATGCAAGTTCCAACTCACTCTTCTCGCCTACGAACGGCAACGACCACGTGAAGACGTCCATAAAGTTGGGCAACCAGTAAGGATGGGGAGTGCAGTTGAATTGCCGGATGCTACTCGTCAGCTCAATCTGACAAAATCGCAAGGCGACACGCACTTCATGACGTTCGACTCGTACTTGAGCACGGCCGCCTTGTTCGAGTATACGTCGAGGTAGTTCGGCGCCGAGAAAATGGTCATGACCGAGGGGAATCCAGTTGTCTTTGTCTTGCGGTACATTCGATATCTGGCGTAAGCTTCATCACTCTCAGAGCTTGGTAGCTCACCCTGCATCTTGCGCCTCATGTGCTCGGATGATAGACAGCAGATTGTTCCTCTCCAGGAACTGGCAGGCGGCGTTGTAGCTGCCGATCAGCGAGTGTATGCCTGGCACAAGCTGGCAGCTCACGTGAAAAAGTATGAGCATCCTCGAACATGATTGTGCAGGAACGTATCCGTCGAGTTCTTCTCCGAGCCGAAATCCTCCAAGGGATCAGACCAGAGGATGTCACACATGAGGCCTTGTGTCGGTGGCTCTCTGAACCGGTTGATCTGGCGTCAGCTTGAGCGTGAAGAAAAACAAAGCAGCTCACGCTGCGCAAATCGTCCAGCGTGTGCAGCTCTGGCGAGAGTCCTCCATGGATGCACAAGAACTGCTTGTTCATCACCGCCGCGAGCGGCAAGTTGCAGAACGATTCCATGCAGGCGTTGTAAATGGTTTCAGAGTACTTGTGCTTGCCTGACGCGTCAGCTTATACCTCCTCAAAGTGAAAACGCTCACATTCCAGTTTGAAGGTGAAGTAGTCAGTCAGATGTCGGCATTCGTGGTTGCCGCGGAGGAGGAAGAGGGTGTCGGGGTACCATATCTTGAGTGACCAGAGGTAAAGCACACACTACGCGTTAGCTCTTGCCGAAAACGAAGCTCAATTAGCTGCTCACCTCGATCGAGAAGTATCCACGATCGACATAGTCTCCCAGGAACAGATATCGCGTCTCGGCAGGATTACCTCCAACCTCGAATAGCTTCATCAGGTCGTACTGGGCATCAGCACTGGTCGGATACAAATCGCAGCGACATCATTGGCTCACATATTGACCGTGGATGTCGCCACAGACTGTCCGTTAGCTCCACCCGTGCTTCACAATAGTCCGCATACCAGTGATCGGCGCATCGACTTCGAGCAGGTTCGGCTCAGCCCGCAGCACCTCTCCTCCCCTGGGCGTGAGCTTGCGGCTTCACTTTGCGGTAATGCTCACTTCTCCAGGATATACAGCGCCTGCTCCTCTGTCAAACGACCCTCGCGGTAAAAGTGATTCTTCAGGAAGGCTATGTCCGGCTTCGTCTTGTCCTCCTTGGAGAAGAATTGCTCGTCCGTTGGGAGGTACATTGCCGGTGCTTGGACCTGGTGTTTGTAACATCCCGGCGGCGACGACATGATAGTGATTGGCGAGGATTGCGGTGGCGACGCGGAAGGGATGTCAAGATGGTATAAGGATCATGAAGAGTATGAGAAGAAGAGGAGTATCCGGTGTAATCACGCGAGGTTTATGATGGGGTGGAGAAGGTGAAGAGAGAAAATGGCGTCAGCGGTGTCCTTCGCCAGTCATTGTCATGCAATGCAAGGTCCGACGCAGAGTAGTATGACTAAGGGCGAGGTGCCCGTCGAGGATGCGGGTTGGCCAGCAGAAGCACAAAGATCGCCCGCACAGGCCATCGGCACCGCTTCCGCGCCTCTCGCATTCGCACATCACACGCCCCACACGAGCACCAGCCAGCTTGCACTGGACGCGCCCAAACTCACGTCTTTCACGACCCGCTCCGTGGTTGACACGAGCTCGCCATTCTCGAGCTGATGTTGCGTAAAATCGATCTCGGGTATAACGACATTGGCTCGATTAGTGATCGCCGCGATTGCGTTGGCGGTATGGGACTTTGGCGAGGTCATAGTGGGCGGAAGGGGATCGGTGGGCCAGCCAGCGACACGTCAGAGTGAAAAATCGTCTTGTGGCGTCCGGGGATAGCTATCGGGATATGGATCGAGGCGGCCTGCAACTGCGACGAGTAAAGATGGAGGTCAAATAGGTCCAGGTGTGGAGATGGTGATTGAAGGCGAAGGGTTAGTCGTGAGGGAAGCGGGCATATGCAGAGGAATCCAGGCCGGGCGGGCCCCACGCTATGACCTCAACGCCACTCATCCACAAATCGCCGCAAACACCGACCTGGCTCGCAGGCCTATCGCATCGCGGAGATCGCCGCAGGCTAGGGGCACCCAAGCCAAGTGAGACTCCTCTAATGACCATACACCTCATCCATTACACCACCTTCAAACCAACATGCCGACGGTGGAAGATTACTTTGACGACGATACCGACCTCCCGCTGCCGTCTTCCTCGAAGCCACGCGCTCTGCCGAACACCGGTATCCGCGGAGCGCTGCTCGAGGAGATCAACGATGACGGCGACGACTTCGAGATGGACTATGACCGCCTCGCCGAGCAATCTCGGGGCGTGTTCGGCGCCAACTCGCAAGCGCCCCCACCGTCGGCGAACGATAAAGGCAAGATGGTCATGCGCGACGATCCGGGAGAGCTCCGACCGACGGGCGGTGCCCCAGGAATGGGCAACACGCCGATGGGCGGATTCATGGGCGACATGATGAAGTTGCAGCAGGCCGAGGAGGAGCGCATGGAGAAGCTGCGCAAGGAGTTTGGCGCGGTGAACGTGACGGATCAGAGCGTTTATAAGGGGTGAGCTGAACGATTGGCCCGAGACTCCGGCTCTGACCGCAGGTGGAACGCCGTCTACCCGCTGTACTTCGATGCCAAGGTATCCGCGAGCGAGGGACGCAGAGTGCCGAGGAAGGAGGCGGTGTGGTGGCCTCAGGCGACGCAGATCGCCAAGGCGTGCCGGACGCTGGGTCTGCCGAGCGTGCTCGAGGTGCGTTCCGCAACCATGACCGTGATGCAGGAGCTCAATGTAGCCGGAACGCTGCCATCCCGCCGACTGGGAGAACCCGGGACGGGTCAAAATACAGATCGTGAAAGACGGCAAATACTTGAATCCCATAGTCAAGAACCGTGAGTTCCGGGGGGCGCCTGGAAGAGACAACGAGGAGTCTGGCTGATGCGCAGGGACCCAACTCTGCCACCACCTCGCGGCGCAAATACAACAACAAAACCCTTCAATCGTCTACACCCCTCCCCTACGGAAACCCAAGTCCGATTCCAAGGCGGCACCAGCGAAGGATAAGAAGAAGAAGTCAAAGTCGGCCAGCAAGACGATCAAAGCCGTGACATTACCGTCGCGCCCGCCATTCCCGCCCCAGCCCTATCCGACCATGGAGGATAGGTTACCGGTGTATTCGCCTCTGCACGCGGCGGGCGTAGCTGTCTCGGCCATCAAGCGCGATCTGGAGCAAGAGAAAGAGAACAAGAAGAAGGGCCTCTCGCTGGGAAGCGCCGAGGACGCGGGATCGGGCAAGGAGAAGGCACCGAAATTGAAGCGGGTGGTCGTGCGGGGGAGGAGATAGATTGAGGCGCACGATGGGAGAGTTGGATGTCAAGCATTGTAATGAGGCAGATATCTTATGCATGGCGCGTGTGGGCGCATGTGTCGGTGCGGTGCGGTGCGGCTGGGTGCTATGTAACGAATAATTAGGCTACGTATGGGTCAGGGGTGGAGGTCGGTTGACCTGAACCCGGTTACGTCGCGAAAGCGGTGATGGGCACGCGTTGACCCTCCGCCCTGCCCGAGCTAGCTACATACAGACCCTCCCTTTGTGTGCAGCGACTTCACCACCACAATCACACTGATTGTCCTCGACGACGAACGACGCCAAGAATTCCGCAGAGACCTCTTCAGAGCGGGGCGGTCCCCCCTTGCCCAACAAGCAAATCATACTCCCCACACCGATATATTCCCCTCTACTCTGAGGTCCACATCCCGCACCTTCACCGCTTCCGCACCCAGCACCAACCATGCCCAACGAAACCGACGAGCAGCCCCAGATTGGGGGCAACACGCCCTGGACATCCCAGCCTTCCGTCCCGCCCTCCCAGTCGAGCTCCGCCAACGGTCTGAAGAAGCTCGCTTCGAAGCCGCTCAAGCTCGCCGCATCGACCTTCAAGCCGCTCGTATCCAGCCGGGCTGGAACCCCCGGACCAAGCACTACCGCTTCACTTGGCCTCGGTCCGTCTTCCACTGCCGTCGACTCGGAGGCCGCATCAATCATGAGCGCTGCAACGGACAGCTCGCGCCGGCGAATCGGGAAGAGAAGGCATCATCGCTTGACGGCCCAAGGACAGGCTCAGGGCCTCACGCCCTCGCAGATCGCTGCGGCCGCGAAGGGACCTCGTAAGCCCATCGAAGGCGAGGAGCCCGCCGCGGTACTGAGGGTGCGAGTGGTCAAGGCCGGGGGGCTCGTTGCGAAGGACAGGAATGGGGCGAGTGATCCGTGCGTACGGCCCTTCGATGGTCATTGGGCTTTTGAGCGATGGCTGGAGAGTGACCGCTGACGGCAGGTTCGTCACGCTCGTAGTACCGCCGTCGGGCAGATCACAGACTCCAGTGGTCAAGAAATCGCTGAACCCGAGCTTCCCCGCAGAGAGCAGCACGTTTGACTTCCCACTGTACCTTTCCCTGGCGGGAGTAGTCGGCGGGCGGGGCATTGAGGGTGTCATTTGGGACAAGGTGGGAAGCACTCTTGCTCCATGCTCGTGATTCTGGTGCTCATACGCAGGACCTCATGCGCAAAGAGTACATGGGAGAAGTCGCGATCCCTTCCTTGGACTGGTTCAACGGCGGGGATGTGAAGCTGTGGTCGGATGATCTTCCAGTGAGCTGCCCCGATACCCTCTGCCTCTGTGAGCTGATAACCAGCTTGTCGATCGCCGCCTTGTGTCCACCAGACGCAAGCACTCCGTATCCGGCACCGTCTCCTTCCAGATCGGCTTCCTCCCGCCTAAAGGTGCAACAGACACGGAAGACGCCTTGAAGAAGCTCAGGCGGATCTACAGCGTCTTCGCAGATAATGCTGGGGTTGGGGAGGGTCTCGTCGGGGTGTTGGGCGTGCCAGCGGTACATTTCAGGCCCAGGTGCACGCACAATAAGCTGACGCTCCAGACCGAAGGGATCGGCACCGTCAAGCTCCGCCGTGATTCCGGCGCCCCCGCTGCTCGCAAGAAATCCAGGTCTCCATTCGCCATGCTCCGCTCATCTGCACACGTCGCCGTTTCGCCGATCGCGGCTGGACACAAGACCGAGCCGATCACTGCCGAGCCGGACGACATCGACGATGACGACGACGACGAGGACGATCTCGCGGACGATGGTCTCTCCTCTTCCTCTGACGAGGAGTATGAAGATGCGCAGGACGAGCACGATTTCCGTGACTCCCCGTTAGACGTCGACGGGCTCAACGACCAGCTGTACTCGACCACAATAGGCATCCCCGGCCCGAAACCCTCAGATGCGCCCAAGACGGCTGGGCTGGCTGTCCCACCCACGAAGCGTACCCCGAGCCGACAGAGCTCGCTCCCGACGCGTGGCGAGGGATACTTTGATATGCCCACGCACAAGGGTTCCAGCGACAGTGCAACTTTGTCGTTGTCGGATACGCCGGGATATACCCCTGCTGTCACCCCGGGAGGAAGGAAGAACATATTCAAGAGAAGCAAGCCCAAGCAACCCAGACCGAAGAAGAGCAAAAGGGGTTTCAATTTTAATGCCGATTCGGGCAAGGAGGTCCTGGGCATCGTCATCATGGAGATCAAGGGGGCGGAGGACTTGCCGAAACTGAAGAGCTGTAAGCGGATGATGCGGGACTGAACATGAGCTCACGCGCAGCATTACGAGTCACATTCGATATGGACCCGTTCGTGGTCGTCTCGTTTGGCAAGAAGGTGTTCCGTACCCGAGTCATTCGGCACTCGCTCAACCCGACGTGGGATGAGAAGCTGTTGTTCCACGTTCGCAGACATGAAAAGAGCTACATTACGCAGTTCACCGTCCTGGACTGGGACAAGGTGAGATTCGAAGTGCCAGGGGATGAGCATGACTGATCCTCAGGTGTCCGGCAACGATCTCATTGGCAACTGCACTCTTCCCCTGAGCGAGCTTATGGCCGATGCGCCGAAACCGGACCCCGAGACGGGCCTGTATGGCGAAACGGTCGACGGGAAGCACGAGATGAAACAATTCACCGTGAGTGACAAGCCTTTCGCTGAATTCGCGCTCACGCCAGATCCCGCTCGTGGTGGACAAGGACCAGCCGTGGGAGTCCAAGTACTCGCCAAAACTCACCGTACGCGCCAAGTACGAACCCTACGATGCTCTCCGTCAACGCTTCTGGCGCCAGTACATGGCGCAGTACGACGCGGACGACACGAAGACCATGTCGTACACCGAGTTGACCGCCATGCTCGACTCGCTCGGCTCGACGCTCACGGCGCAGACGATTGAGGGGTACTTCTCTAGTTGTGGCAAGAACGCCGACGGCGGCGAGTTGACATTCGAGGAGGTCGTCAAGTGCCTCGAGACGGAGGTGACGAAAGATCGGTCGCAAAAGGCCAAGGTGAAGCATAAAGGGGACGAGCTCGCCGAGACGGGTCTGGGCACGCCCAGCGCACCGCCCGTTCAGGCGGAGCCGGCTTCGCATGGCTTGTCAACGACTGGGCCGGCGGCCATCTCGAGCCCGGTCGATGCGCAGGAGCTAGCGGAACAGATCATCAAGGCCCGACCTAGGGATAAGGACGAGGATGTCGGTAACGTGAAGGACATGAGGCCCGGGAACCAACGTACGGTGTCCGACATTCCCTCCGTGAAGGTCGAACGATCCGCGACGGTGCAAGATGAACCGGTACAAATGCGGGTAGGAGACGAAAGCGGGGTGCTTACCCCCGCGTCGGTCTCGTCCGAGCCCGACACCGATGTGGAGGCCGAGGGCTCGTCGTCCCAGGACGACCGCGAGCGGGTCATCAACATCCGCACGTGCCCGCTCTGCCACCGACCGCGGCTGGGTAAGCGATCCGAACAGGATATTGTTACGCACCTGGCGATCTGCGCATCGGCGGACTGGGAGAGAGTCGACAAGATCGTTACGGCCAATTACGTCACGAGCAGCCAGGCGCAGCGCAAGTTCTTCACCAAACTGGTGAACAAGGTGGCTATTGGGGCGTACTCGCTCGGCGCAAATTCGGCGAATATCCTCGTGCAGGACCGACGAACGGGTCAGCTGCAGGAGGAGAAGATGGCTGTGTATGTGAGGCTTGGAATCCGGGTGCTGTACAAGGGCGCCAAGGGGCGGATGGAGGGGGCGCGGGGTGAGTCGGCCCGCCGGGCGCCCACGTGAATCGCAGGCTGACCCCAGCGCGCAAGCTGCTCAAGTCCCTGTCGATCAAGCAGGGCATCAAGTACGACTCGCCCGAGTCGGCGCTTGACATCCCTGCGTTCATCCAGTTCCATAATCTCCCCGTTGAGGAAATCCTCGACCCCCTCGACTCGTTCAAGACCTTCAACGAGTTCTTCTACCGCAAGCTCAAGCCTGAAGCGAGGCCGGTGGAGGAGCCGGGTAACGATGGCAGACTCGTCTCGTGTGCGGATTGCCGGATGATGGCGTTTGAGACGGTCAACGAGGCAACGCAGGTCTGGATTAAGGGGCGCGAATTTAGCGTCGCAAGGTTGCTGGGGCCGGAGTACAAGGATGAGGTCGGCAAGTTCCAGGGTGGTGGTCTGGCGATCTTCCGGTAGGTTTGCTAGCGTGCTTATGGTGCGGAGGACAGGTCGGCTGACGCCAGACTCGCGCCGCAAGACTACCACCGCTTCCACTCGCCCGTCAAGGGCACGATCGGCAAGATGACGCTCATTGACGGAGAGTACTACACTGTCAACCCGCAAGCCATCCGGACGGGGTTGGACGTGTACGGCGAGAACGTCAGGAAGATCGTGCCGATTGAGAGCGAGGAGTTTGGGACGGTGATGACGGTCTGGGTGGGAGCGATGAGTAAGTCATCCTGGCAAGGGGGTGAATCCAGGCTGACACGTAGTGGTCGGCAGTATCCTCACGACTGTGACGGAGGGCCAGCACGTCGAGCGTGCGGACGAGCTAGGATACTTTGCCTTTGGTGCGTCGATGAATGGAGTCAGTGTCAGAGGGAAGTGCTGACTCATAGGCGGGTCGACTATCGTCTGCCTGTTCGAGAAGGGCGCGATGCAGTTTGACGATGACCTGCTGCAGAACGGTCGGGCGAGTATCGAGACACTCGTGCGGATGGGCTCTGGTATCGGGCGGAGCACCAGAATGTAAGGGATACGTGTGAGCTTGGATAGTGTGGAAGTGATCACGACCTAGGAAACGATAGAACGACGATGCTACGATAGACGTATGCAGGGGGTTCAGGGTGCCCAGCAAAAGCGAGCGAGTTTGCGTCTTCTTCCAGCTTGAGCATGATGTGCATACATTCAGTACTTTTCCCTGCTAGCTACGATGTATGCTTGTCTGCGTGGTACCAGGTACGGAGAGGGCCGGATGTAAAGCAAGCATGGGAGGGATGCACCTAGACCTGGGGGGAGGGGTCAGTGGACAACCTCCACCGGGGCGGTATTTACAACAACCACTCCCAAATCCATCTTCCTCTACACGCTCACTTTATCGAGCCATCGATACGGTCGCAACGATGCCCTCCGACGAGCCCGATCCATACACGGTCCATGACGATGCGCTCCCCGATATCGACCTCAACGCGTCTACGCACCCGATACGCGATGCCCTCCAGCTCGAGTCCGCCGACCCCGTCACGCTGTTCCACGCGCTCACGGCCGTCGAGCGCGCGCTGCCGCATTTGCTCTTATGTCTCAAGCCGATACTGGCCAGCCTGACGAGCTCCAACAATGAGGCGCTGGTGCGCGAACACCCGCTCGCGGAGGCACTGGCGGAGAGGGAGGTGGACGAGGAGAGCGAGGAGAAGGAGGAGGCG
>JAHXHD010001014.1:0-20657 GCA_019857685.1 Papiliotrema terrestris | reverse complement strand
GGCGTGCAGGTCGAGAAGGTGGTCGCCCCAGTCGGAAGTCACGTTCGGTTCGGACGAGGGAGGCAAGGACGCAAAGCCATAAGATGACGGCATGCCTAGGCCTGGAGAGTTGGGAGAGACGTGCTTAGGGCTAGTAGGGATACCGTTCGGGGTGGGGTGAAAGCTGTCATTTTGGGTCGCGGGCATGTACCGAGCTGGGTGGGGGTGTGACGGGCGGAAGGCGGCGTGGCAGGGGTACTGGAGCTAGTTCAGTACCTCTGTGTGGTTGATGTGCACGAGATGGGCGAGTCTGGGAGAGGAAGGAGTGATTCGTGAGAGTTTATAGGACGTGTAATGTTGAGAGTGATGATCTCGAGTGGGGGGAAGGAGGGGAAGGACACTCTAACTTTTCCTTACCCGATTTGATCCCGCCCAGTCATTGTGGCACTCACGCTAAGGGTGCGTGCCTACAATACGTGCACCCCGGAGTCAGTAGAGATACGACGTGGCTGTGCTGCTGGCTAATTGATACGAGTGCTCAATAGGGGCCGCTTTGCCTGACCGCTCTATCCTTTGTACTCACATTCTCCGGCGCCTCCCACTATGTGGTGAGCGGGAACGACACTGCACGCACCTCAGCACATCCGTCCTGTCGTTTGCTTCCATACCTTGAGCTTTGCCGAAATACCATCTGCTTTCTCCGCTTCCAGGCACCGACCTTGGATACAAGCAATGGTTTCTTCTGTTCAACTCACGTCCCTCTCTCTCTGCCCCTCACAGTCTGCAATGCACAGCCAAACGTCGGGGGCTCGAGCAGGGTCACACAGGCGACGAGAACCACCCTTCCCGTCGATTCAGTCCGTGATGGAGGGGTCCGCACAGACGGAAAGAGAGCCCCAAGAGTCAGAAACGGACCTTGAACAGCCCGATCACCGGACGCCTCCGTGCCGTCTCGAGTCGATTCATATTCGCAGGTTCCTGAATCGCCCAATCATCAAGATGGAAACTTCTTTCGCCTTTTCTGAGCGTGTGCGTTCCTGGTTGCAGAGCGAGGACGCCTCTGAAAGAGATCCTGCGGCCTCGTACGCCATATTCAAGCGCTTCATAGAGTATGAAGAGGTCGAACCAATCACAACTTGGACGCCGAAGCTGGACTCTGAAGCCACGTGGCTTCACCGAGATCCGCAATATCTGGGACAAGCTGCCCGCAAGTTTGAGAGACGGGTCAAGTCGATTAAGCCTGAAGCTTTTTTTGACGCAAGGATGAAGCAGTATTTTGAGCAAAGTGCGGTTCAGGGTGGAAATTTCAGTGATTTTGTCTACACCGCAGTCGCTGCTCGATACAGGGAGTCGTGTTTCTCGAGACCGCAACACCCGACGTCGCTCTTCGGGAACACAGTGGACAAGAGCTCCGTGACCCGTTCTCTGCGAAGCTTTGACGGAAAGGTGCGGCCGGCGGTCAAGGCGTTGCTCTGCCTGAGGTGAAACATGGGACTTGTCTACGAACGAAATCATGCATGTTTTCGCAATGGTCAGCAACAGTCCAGCTGTGTTCGTCTCCTGACGGCCTCGCTGCAAAAGTAGCATCAAGAGCGCACCACAGCTTCCACCTCCGAGGGTCTCCGCCTCGGACCACCAGGTGGCGCACCGCACGGCCCCTTGTGGAGTTTCCATTCCAACCTTTATGCGGCCTTCGCTTCATCAAGTACAGATTGTACACCCCTTCACCCACAAAGAGAGCTTTACTAGTCTACGTGATTAACTACGGTTTCCACCCCAGCACTCACTCTCGAATCCTTACTTCCAACCGGCCATCACCACCGTCAGCCCCCTCAACAGATCATGTCTCAAACCAGCCACTGGCATTATCGGCACTCCACCGGGGTTTGCGCTCCCAGCAGCTACGTCAGCCACCCAGGTACTGGGTATCGCAAGGATTCTGCGCCCTCCGATGTCCCGGCAATGCGAGGAGACCCCAGGCAAGACGGAGCACTCGATCTGCCGTCTACCGAACGCACCAGGAGCAGATCCTTCTTGATCGACCAAGGCCGCCGCCCATGGGTGCTCACCGGCGACCTACGCACCACCGGCTTCTTAACCCGGGAACTGGATGAGTGGCTGAAACAGAATGACACTGCTGACTGCGACCCACGAGAGGTATACGAAGGCTTCAAGTGCGAAGTCAGCCACTTGATAGGGTGGCGTCGACGAGGCTTTGTTCATTCGGAGACTACATACGAGAAGAGCTGCGTAAAGGCCATGGGTCTCGACCACAATTTGTACCACAAATACATGTCCAAAGAGAGTCGATTGCGGGATGAACGAGTGTGGAGGGGTGAGCTGTCGGAGATGATGGACGCAAGCGTTGATCAACAATTTACCCAGAGTAACGTTCAGCCAGGAGGTGTGACTGATTTCCTTTACGACGCCATCGCTACCCGATACAGGAGGTCGTGTACCTCTCACGTCCGACACCCTGACAAGATCGAGAAAGTCGTGCGACCGGTGCTCGGGACAATTCGCAAGAAGGACAAAGGCTGACGGCAACGGGCGATGACTCCTGCGCACGGTTCAGCCAGGGAAAGGGAGCTGGATGCTGGTGTGTTCTACAGGAATGCCCTTTTGGGGCTCTGATGCCAGTAGGGGCCATCCAATTTGCAAGAGAGGCTTTCGAACGCTTTGAGATTCCCAAACGCTTTGAGATTCCCAAACGCTTTGAAATTCTATGGCCTTCTCGATGCACACAACTGTTTACTCGCATACATAGCATCGCAAGCTATCGTCTGAAAGACCTATGATGTCCTTTGACTGACGACCCTACTGGCCAAAGTTGGGGGCTGGGTTGGCGACGTCCGACTTGAAAGGGAAGTTTCGGATAACGGGTCCAGCGATGATGTTGTCGTCGTTGACCTTGGACGAGTCCGACGAGGTGGTCAGGACGGCGTACGAGATGCCCTGGGGGTTGGGCAGGTTCTGGACCTTGCCCCCGACGACGGGGTAGACGGCGGCCTCGAGTCCGGAGAGGACTTGGACGTAAGAGCCGTCGGTGTTGGCGGTGGTCTGGATGGTACCGTCCGCGGCGATAGCGAGGGCCGGGAAGGCCTTGAAAGGGAGAGGGGGGTTGGTGTCCGGGCACGAGGTGATGAACGCCGTGGCGATGGAGTAAACCTCGTCAAAGTCGAGCGGGGTGTCCTCAGGGCCGGACCACGGCGCGTCCTTGAGCACGGCCGAGTTGACCCAGGCCTGGTGTCGCGCCTCGGTGGTGAGGATCGAGCCGGCCACAGTGACGTACGCGGCCTCGGTGATGGACGACGCGGCACCGAGGTAGGCCGACACACCGACGTTCTCGATGAGCGTGGCGGTAGCGAGGAAGGACTTGGGGTCGGTCACGCCGGGGAAGGCGTACGTGCACGGCTTGGTCGCGGCGTCGCCGAGCGCGCCGGACAGGAGCGCAACGTGCTGCGCCTCGTGCTCGGCGACGTTCTGGAGTCGCTGTCGGACCTGTGTGTGAGTGCAGTCCCTCCTGACATCGAGTGCCGGGCTTACCCATTTGGGGAAACCGGCGTTCTTGAAGTCGTCGGCAGAGAACTTGTCGAGAGCCCAGTGGTAGAAGTAGTCCTCGAGGTGCTCGAGGGTCAAGGCGTACTGGAGGATGTCACTGCGGTCAGCGGTGCCTTCGACAAGCTTTTGTCCACTCACGTATCGGTGACGGCACGCTTGGTGGGGACGGCTGACGCAGCGAGGGCGGAGAGCAGAGTAGCAGCAACGGCGAACTTCATCTTGATTGGTGTTAGGTTCTTAGGGTAGTTGGAGGCGAAGTGTCGAGTTGAGCGATGGTTGAAAGTCCGTCAAGTAAAAGAGTGTCGTAGGTCGGCTTGAGGTTGAAGAACTGCTGGAAAGTGGTGGGCGATGTCGATTGGAGTCGGCGACGCCTCAGCATATATACCATTTCTTGGTTCTCTTCAGCGCACTTCGTGACGCCATGAATCGTACGATGTCAACAAGGCGTGTACGCCTTGAACGTGACTGAGGACAGAACATGCCCGCCCCATGGAAGAGTGCTGAACCCAAGAGGCACCGTGACACAGCACAAACAATCCGCAGCCCCAATGGACAGCTGTACCAGAGCACCGGAACTAATCTGAAGCCTCACGCCATTGACGCTCCTGGTCTCGATCACAGACGACCTTGACCGGCAGGCTGTTATTTCGGTCATCTGACTCTGCTGTCTTGGCCCTTCCATCAAGCCTGATCGTTTTTTGACTCAAACACCGGCGTGGTCGGCACACCGGCACAACCCATAATCAAACGAGCCTAGATTCGTCACGCTTGCTCAAACATGCCAGGCCCCGCGCTCAGTCCGAGATCCGTGACTAACAATGAGTCCCGTCCAATGTGGGATATGCTGCATCCGGGTTACGCGTGCGCCTTATGCAATCGAAGCCATGACGAGATGATGCAATGTTTGCATCCTTTACAGTTTATCACGTGATCGATATCTCTTTCGCCTACCACACTCAATTGCAGCGCCGTTCGTGGACAGCCACCGGCACCAGCCAGCCAGTGGGCGTATTGCGCATATCTCTGCATGGAGTCCAAAAGCCGCCGGAGCCAGCTCGAGTACCCCACAATCCAGAGCTATCCCTTCCCAGCGGGCATAGCAGAGTCAAAGGGCTGCGCAGATGGGAGCCTGTAGCGGTGTCAGTGGAGGATGAGCTTGTCTTGTTCTGGCACCGAGCATTCGATTGAAAGGTTTCTTTTTGACACCGCACGGATACGGGCCGCTGCGGAGTTGTGTTTCGACAGCCGATCCCCTCTTCGCTACTAGGATAGTGGATCCTGTGTCAACCTCCGACACGGAACATCACTAGTCGTACGGCACGGGAAAGGAACGTCACTGTCCGCGGTACCGAAATATCAGCAGCAGGAGTGTGTGAGGTGACTGTCTCTCCTTTATGAGGTAGAGCGGGGATGATAGGCAGCGGACTATACATTCGTTCACTGGACCAGTGCTGACCGACACCTGCCTTCAATCCCCCAGGCTCAAGCATTTTTTATCCCTCAAGTGCCCGCCTGTTGCTAGACTTCAGCTGCCCCGCCGATGCCTTCGCACAACCCATTACAGCTCGTATGGGCAGCCCGCTCATTCGCCAAGTCATCCGAACCATCCTCAGGTCCCACGCACTCAGCTGGTGACAGCACCCTTCGGCGTTCGAACACTGGAGAGTCATTGGGCTGGAGCTATGCAGCACCTGGAGCCCGCCATTCAGGTCCAACATGGCCAGGCCCAGCGACGAACACAGCTCTTACCACGTACCAAGCGCTGCCTGTGACTCGCGGTGTGGAGGTCATTCGGGGCAGCGAATTATCCAAGATGGACGACCTCAATAAAGTGCTCAACTTGCCGGAGATGATACTCTTTGGCGAAAGCAAATCCTCGGATCCCGAAAACTTCATGAGCCGTCCGCAGCTGCTGATCAGCCTCTCATCACCTGACTGGGGTCCCCTGGGCACCATCGTGGTGGAGACTGGCATGGATGAATGCATCCGCAAACGATACTTCACGGAGCAGTCGGCGGAGTCAGACATCGACAAACTGTACAGACAGAACATGCCCCTGATCCATCCCAGGTATCGGATCTCTTTCCACCCGCCACAGGCAGGAGAAGACGACTCTTCCGCATACTTACCTAGGGTCTCGTCTGGGATTCGACCGATCTCGACGTCGGTCGCCGAGGAAAGGGAAGCGCAAAAGACTTCAGTATCCATGACGTACTCTGGGCCCCTGACGATCGACCAGATCCGTGTGGCGATGCACACGTGTTACGATGATCTTCAGAAGATCCGCATCTCCGACGCACTGGCGAAGGACCTGCACAGCACCAGAAACACCCATCGCGTCAGAGCTTACGGGTCGCTCTATAAACACCTGGACACCGAGGAGCAAAGGCGACAAAGGATCAAGCTCGCTACCATCACGGCCGAGAACCGCTTCGGATCCTTTCTTAAGAGCGTCAAGGAAGGTATACGCCAAGCCACATATGACGAGACAACCGGGAGAAGGGGAAGGCTTGCCCAGACGATTGCCCGTGCCATGGAGTTGACAGCGGTGGGCGAGCGCTCGCCGGACATGTGGGAGGATTGATTGCTGGACTATGAAGAATTGTCGTGAGACTTCCGAGACTCCCCGATGCATACGTGGCTCTGAATCATCGTCTCCTATGGACGACTATGTCACTAAAATGTGACTATGGGCTGCGGAGACTATTGCCACGAGACCTGTGGGAACTCTTTGATCGACCGGGAAAAACATTGAGCTGCCGGCTGACTACACATATGTGTCCGGAGCGGAGGCTCGGTAAACCTCACCGCAACCGATTGACGCCCGCTAGAAAGTCACGAAGACACTATGTCATCCTAGGTCGCTAGCAGGCAAGCTGGGAGTTGTTATCCGGCAGTGCTGATCTCCCTTGTGACACTGTACATGACCCTCGATATCAAGTCGGACAGCCATACGCCGACCTTTTCGAGTATCATGTGTCCGATGACGCGTATGGGATCGACCATGAGACACCTTGCCCGTGTATGATTTCACCGATCCCCCCTTCTGCAGTCGCCTACATTACAACACAATCGCTTTTATTGTCCCTCTTATGCCCCTTGCCCTTCCGCGCCATGACAACCTCTAATCCTTCGTCCACCCTCACCTTCGCCTTGACGTCCTCGCCTGCCTCGCGCGTCTCCACCGTCTTGAACGCCTCGTCGTTCAACTCAAATCGGATCGCACTGCTTCTCCTCGGATCCTCGTCGCTCTCCGACAGGCCCAGCGAGCCCTCCGTAAACACCGATGCGCGGCTATGCGAGTCCCCGCTCCGCCCCGACACGTCCAAACTAGGCCGTTCTACACTGCTTCTGTTGGGAAAGGACTTGCCGACATTGCTGGAAGAGCGGCGTCTGCGATGCTCAACCAGGTCGACCGCGGAACTCATAGCGGACTTGTTTCGCTTGAGCCCATGGAAGATCTTGGCCGGCAGAGCGGTGAAGGGGCTCGAGTCGTGTGAATCGTCGTCATTGAAGCTCTGGCGACGGGATGACGCGACGGAGATACCAATGTGGGGGTGTTGGGCTAGGTACTCTTGCTGGCGGGCGAGAAGGGCAAGCTGTTCCGTGACGTCGCATCGGGTCGATGCTTTCGAGACGCAAGAAGTATGGCAGATTAGGCCGCAGTGTTGGCATAGCACTCCGCCTTTCTTCACGCTCGCGTGGCATATTCGGCAAAGAATGGCTGTGTGTTCAGCTCGCGAATTCTTTCCAAATGAGCCCTCACCCTTGCCGAACGTCGTCTTGATGAGCTCGTGGTCTCGAGTTGGACCATCGGACGCCTCCTTGCCGTGCCAGCTAGCAACGCTGTACCGATTCCGCTTGCTCGCTTCCGAGATGTCCGCGTATGAAGGGACCCGATGATTCGAGGCCGCACCCATATCGGACGAGAACAGTCTCGTGCTGTCCACGCGACGCAGGTCCATGCTGACTCGCCGCAGGAACGGCACGCTATCTTGGGGCCGCAGCGCCTGTTCGTCAGCCAAATCTGCACATTGCCCGATAGGATTTACCGTCCAGCTCACCAAGTCGGGATTTAGCTTCCTGATCCAGGGATGCTCGAACAAAACTACCGCTGCCGGCCGCTTCTCCGGATCCTTGATGAAGCACAGCTCCAGGAAGTCCCGCAGATCTCCACCGATGCTGGCAGGGATGGGAGGTTCTGTATCCATGACGATATGCCACAGGACTGCTGTCAGGACCTCACACGCCCCACCAGCTTCACTTACCTGCCATGCTGTTGGGCAGATCAGAATACGGCGGCTGACCGGTCAACAGCTCGACGATAGTGCAGCCAAGGGACCAGATGTCCGAGGCGGTTGTTGCGCCCTGTAAATTGATCACCTCTGGTGCCACTGCCGTCAGCATCGTCCAAGTGTCTCAAGCAGTTCAGACAGCTCACTCCAATTCGGACTGCCTTGAACCGTCTCCGTACCCTTCCTCTTGTCCGCTTTGGACTTGCCGGCGGCCACGTCCGTCTGCAAATTCTCCACCGCTTTCATCGTGAGCGACACACCAAAGTCCGACAGCTTGACATTGCCATTCTTGGTCGAAAGAATGTTCGCCGCTTTCAGATCGCAGTGTACAACACCCTGCGAGTGGAGGTAATACAGCCCCTCGAGTATCTTGGCGACGTAGGACGAGATGAGTTGCTCGTTGAAGCGCCCGAACGACTTGAGCGTCTGCACAAGCGAGCCATTCTCGATATACCTCTCGTTAGCTTCACCCCATGTTTGCACGACTTGGCTCACTCCAGGACAATGTTGAGGTACTCGTCGTCTCGCGACATGCCCTCGTACCGCACAATGCTGGGGTGCGCCAGCTTTTTCAACAGCTCCACCTCATGCATTACATCGTCCACCTCTTCAAGCTTGATGCCGTCCAGCTTGATCCGCTTAATAGCAACCATCTGGCCGGTGCTGAGGTTGAGCGATCGATACACGGCTCCAAACTGTCCCCGGCCGACGCAGTTACCGATTTGCTGTGCCGTCAGCGATGGCCGATTGCTGGCCGGAAATCGTGTTACTCACGTAGCGTACAGGCGGGAAGCCCGGTTCATTGATCTCGAGGATCTGCAGCGGCTGGCTCTGACTCGCACGCAGCAGACTCTCGCGAAAGATTGACGATGGCGTCCCTACGGCGCCGAGGTCGACCATCGAGTTGTTCCTCGCGCTCATGCCCGGTCGGTCGTCCCGACCCAATCCCGTGTTTGCGTATGACAGCCCATCAGATTGTCTACGCTCCACCCTGGACGTCGGCCGTTTGGGCAGGATGAGCGAAGAATCCGGACTCGTTGGAGAAGACCCCTCTGCCGACGGGCGCGAGGGTGGGAATGGCGTCGGTCGGATAGGGCTGGTCCAGCTGTCCCTTTGCGCAGGCGATCCTGCCCGCTTCGGCACATACACTTTGCCGTTGGCGCTGATCCGTCGCACGAGCGACGTCCTTGAGCCGTTGATGACCGATCCGCCATTGGAATTGACTTCATCCTCCTCCGCTACGCGAGTTACATCCCCACAGCGTGAGACCGGTCTCGAAGGTGTTCGTCGCGGTGAAGCGTCGACCATGGTTCGGTGCGGACTAGAAGGCTTCTTCCAACCTTCAAGCGCGGCTAGACTTTGCGTGATTGCCTGGTCACGGGGGTTATCGCTAGGGCCCGACGCTTCCATTTCGAGGGCCCTCCGTAGGTCTTCAGGCAGATCCTCGCTTGATAACAGCGTGCCGAGGATCTTCTGCCGAGCATTATGCAGCGTCTTTTCGCTCATCCGCCGTTCGCGCATCCGCATCCGCATCGAGTTGTCCGGGTCGTCCTCTGTCAGATCGACCGCATGCTCGTCGCCAACTGCGGTCGCTACCGAGAACGCGGCGCTCGAGCGGGTGTAGCCGGAAGTCACTCTTGATGTGGACGAGATCAGGCTTGGAGTGCGCTCCCGCGAGTGGCCGCCGTAACCAGCACTGGGTATACTGCTGCGATCGCTTACCGTACTTCGAGGCGAGAGCGGGAGATCAGTTCCAGGCGCAAATGAGACCGACACCTTTGAGCCGGTCGTGTATCGGGGTCGAAGAGTTGGCCTGCCGCTTGATGCGAGTGGTCGAGTGAGCGGCGTACCTGATCTGGACGGCGATGCAGAAGCAGGCGGCGATGTCGGTCGTGTATTCGGCGAGACATTCGGCTGAGTGGTCGACCTGGGCAGAGGTGCCCTGCGAGATGGTTGTTCTGCCGAGTCGGCAAACATCGAAGTGTTCGGCGTGCGGTAGGCCGGATCATCGGCGACAGACATGCTCGGCGCTGCCGAGATGTCGACTGCCAGCTTGGCATGTAGGTCGTTGGCCATGACTGCCGCTCCTGACAACGCCAGCTGGTCCGTTGGGCTGGGAAGACCTTCGTGCGAAACCATGATGCTCACAGGCGAGACGGGGCGAGGCGATGCGGCTCGCGTGCGTGGACTGCCTGCCGACGTAACCGGCAACGCGCCAGCTCTGGAAGGCGGCCGACTTTGCGGGGGGGATCGCGCAGGACTAGAGGCGTCGGGCGACCGGAACACGATTCCCGCTTTCGAACGTCCTGCCAGTCTGGCTAGCGCGATGACCGTCGCGGCGACTCGTCCCACACCGTCCTCCGAGCCCTCTCGCACGTCCGCCAAGCCGAAGATATCGGCTTCGGCTAGGCCGACTGTCTGACATGCCGTTTGAAATCGGGTCAAATTGGTTGCGCGCAGGATGCCGTCTTCGGTGATGTTGACACGAGCGATATGCTGCGGACTGGCCGGGAAGAGCTGGTTCAGGAGCCTAACATTCAGTCATAGTTTGCAGGAGCCTTGCGACTCACAAGCAGAGCAAAATACCGTCCCGCACGACATCCACCCACACCTTCCTTTCCCGGTCCTTCGCCCTTTCGCTCACACTCACAGCCCTGACCTTGCTCTCTATTACGCCACTTGTTCCTGACCCCTCTGTATCGTTCTCCCTGCCCACGCTGCTAGCTGCTTTTATCCACTCTCCACCCCAGCCTTTCTCCATGCGACCCAGCGCTGAGATGTGCTCATCCGCCTTCCGCTTCATCTCGAGCATCTTCTCGTTCGTCGCGAAGCCCGAACCACGTATGAACGGGGTCAACACACGGATGAGGTATGACGTCGCAAGGCGGAGGTGATAGTGGTCCTTCGACAGGTGAGCCGCAGATGGCTGGGGGGTAGAAGTGGCCGAGCGGGACGAGGTGGGTTGTCGCGAGGATGGGCGTGTTGGCGAGTTCGGCACAGATTGAGCCAGCTTCCCAGCAGATCGACGGGGAGGTAAAGCTTGAGGCGGGGAGTCTACGCTCGTCCGAGCAGGTCGAAGGGTCGGCGCTTCGACTGTGGCTGTTGGATGCACTTCTTCCGGCGGATCCAGCGATTTCCGGGTCGGTGACCTCACGGTCTTGTCGTTCGACACTTCCGCCTTGGCGGGCGAGGCCACCTGGGAGGTGAGGCCACTCTCGTCTAAAGTCGTCATGCGTTTGCCGGGACGGTGCCCGTCTGCCACTTTGGCCGGCGTTGCAGGTGCCAGGGCTCCAGGCGGAGGGTACGCGACGGTCTTCTCCCTGCCATCCTCCCTCCGGCTTCTCGGGCCGAACATCACTGCCAGGCTCTTCTTATCCGCTTTCGCGTTGGCCTTGGGAGCCTCGTCCCAATCCTGATCCTCCGCATACAACGCCAAGGCCGAAGTCGACACAGACCCCCTCGACAAGCTCGGCGGCTGCCATTTCCCGTCGTTCCCCTTTTGTATCGCCGGCAACAGTGACGGCCCGAAACGTATCGCCGTCCGCTTTGCCTGCTCCGGCGAGCCTGGACGGGGGGAAGGCACATCCCTGCCTTTCGTAAAACTCCTGCGTGTCTGCTCCCGCGATGGCGTAGGTGTCTTGTCTGGCCGTGTTCGATCGGACCGTGATGTACGTCCAGGTACCGATGTCGGGGTCTGGCGAGACGGACCAGCCTTGTTCTCGCCAATAAAAGACCGAAGCCTTGAGCGTAACGTCGGATCAGGCTCAGGCGACGCGACCCGATTCCGAGAGAACAGGCCTCTGATCCCCCGTCCGGTGGCCGGCTCCTGATCCCAGCCGTTGACGGGCTGTGACGCTTGCAGAAAGTATGGCTGACGCGAGGATTGTGGCGGCACGGGGTGGGTCTGCATATCGCTCGGGTATGGCAATGTGGAGGAGCCGAGGAGATGAGGAGGTTTGGCTTGGAGCTGAGCTGTGGCGATCATGGCGCTGAGATGTCATAAGATGTCCCACAGGACACCGGGCAGGTGGAAGCCGGAGCGGACACTGATGGGATCAGCACCGGGGATCAGCACCAGGCGACTCCTTCAGCACACGACCCAGATAACGCGGTACGCGGTCTGAGCGCGGAACGAGAGGAAGGCGGGATGCATGTGACGTACCTCCGCCACTCAAAGGTATGCAAGGTGATCGGGGACAACGGCGTGGTGAAGCTGGAGATCGCCTGTTTTAGGACCCAAGGTGCCGAAGAAATACCAGCTGATCAGCAACGGTTCGACCCGAAACACAACAACGGAGCCACTTCGCTTGCCCCTGTGCGTGTCGAGCCAAGTTGGGCTAGTGTACGTCAGGTCGAAGGAAGTGTTGATGGGACAGACGAGTGGGTTCGCAGGGAATGGGGATGAAAGATACAGTGCGACCTGGACTTACGACGCCTATCCTTCGAGAGTTGTGTTTGGTGGGCTATTGGAGGCGAAATGATCGGCGGAGCTGGAGATGGATGACTTTGCGGGAATGATGGCTGTCGGTCCGAAGAGAGGAGGAATACGAAGAACATACGACGGGAGTGGGGATCGGCGGGGAGTGAAGAACAGGGCACACGAGTCAGCATAGCCCCACCAGTGGCATCGCAAAGACTCACCTAGTCGGATTCCCGAGCGGGTAGGGCTGATGATGATGGCGAGGAGGAGGGATCTATGCTACAGTCGAACGGGCCTCTGTCCATCAACTGGCTTCTTTCAAGCGGCGAGCTCGACACTCACAATAGATACAGTATAGGGATGAAGTCGAGCGTCTTGCACTATGCATCAGCAAGAGTATGATGTAGCCTGGCAGGTCGACCATGCATCTTTCCAAGCGAGTCCAAGGGACGGGCTCCCGGCAGCGGGAAGGCGCAGCGATTGAAGGATGACACGCGAGTCATCTTGCAGAAGCCATCAAAACACGACAGGTCCCATCAGAATGACGCTCATCGGGTGTCCCATACACTTGTGCCCGAGCACCGTGCACCCGTCTTTCCCCTCCCGTTCCCGCATGGATGTGCAGCTGGGCAAGTGCGGGCATCAATGAGCTACTCACTGACATGTCATCCGGACTATAGCTCCTCCGGTCGTGTGTGCCTTTACCGCCTTGTCGATCAAGCCGATGCCGTCGGCGCCGTCGCAGTCGTCGATTGATCACTGACGTATGTGAAAGCAAGCACACGCTATCTGTCAGAGGCACCATCAACTGGGCCTCTCTCTCTTCTCCTGGGCTCTGCCTGCGCTCACAGCATCGAGTGCGATGTCGTTGTGTATCCCAGATGTTCCCCTCCGGCCCGTTTCAAACGGGGCTGGCCTGCGTCTCTGCCCAACTGCTCCTTCCTTCTTCGCGGCGCCAACGCGTTCGACGTCGTCCTCCACTCGCCATTTACCAGGAGGGTTGCTTCCGTTGGCGGCTTCTAACCTGCGCGCGACTGCGCGCTGGCGGGGAACAAGCTTGTAAGGCCGTGCGCCAGCCCTGGCCTTGATCAGGCATACGACGGTTTCTGGCGGCACAGGCGCAGTGTGTTTCACCGCAGTCCGGTACGCTCGGACGACCGCGACCGCGTCCGGAATGTGCCGTGATCACGCGCGCTGACCCGGGATCAGTTGGCGTCTAGGTACAGGGACCAAGGACACAACGAGACAATGATGTGGTGATGTCGATCCAGGCCGAGTGATCCGGTCGATGCGATGACCGATCCCCGCCGAGCGACGCCGCCCGACCAAGTGCAAGCACGCGACATGGCGCTGCATGTATGCGTGTGCTATCCGGCGATCCGGGAATCCACCCACACATGCATGCAGATGAGGGGGGAAGACGCGTGAGCTTGCCAAAGGCGCGCACGAGCAGGAAGCAAGCTCAAACGCTCAATCCCCGTTCCCGGACGTGGAAACTCAGGTCCGGCGTCGCGCTAAAAGCCGCTTACGTCCCGCCGCGCATTGACTCGAGGTGACTATCTGGGTCCAAAGTCGTCTGGTGACGTCGAAGACGGCTAGCAGGCCGATTGAGGTAAGGGTCCGAGCTCGGTAGGGACCTCCTCTTGCGCGACAGTACGTCAATCAGTCAGTGGACGCGGTCGGGATCATCAAGACTTCTCGGCGCGCACCGTCACCCGATCCGAGAGGAGGACTCCACGACACGTTACGTGGTGATCATCGCTAGACAGGTCGGTCTGCCTCTGGGAAGCCCGCACGACCAGACCGTGTACCATCTGACCATCCTTGCACCGTGTCGTGAACAATAAGAGGCATGCCGCGAGTCGGGCGTTCCGACCTCCGGCCATCACCGGTCGGCGTTCAGTATCTCAAGCTCGCCCGCATTTAGTGGTCAATGCATGAATGTGTGATGCTGTGATTACAACAGGTCTAACAATACAAGATACGGCCCAGGACCCAAGACGGGCCCATCTAAACATGTCCGACCGGTCTAGTCTCCTCAGCTGCTGCTGAGCAGACACTCGTGACGCCCTACTCCCGGCTGTGCTCCTTCTTCAGCGCCATCTCCCACGCCGACGTGACGCCGCGCTCGATGATCTCCCCCCTAGACAGCTTCTAGCGCCCAGTACCGATCTTGATCTTGAAGCTCGTCGGCGCCTGTTCTGGTACCTCCTGCGGCGTGTACGCCATGCCATATCCTCCCGGCGTGGCGGCCGATGGGGTGAGGTCCGCAGGGGAGGGTCCCGCCGCCTGAAACTTCGGACAAAGTCGGTTGGCCCTCGTATGTCCCGCTTGCCCACATGCTCCGCATCGACGTTTTTGCTTCCTGTCAGCTATGCACATGCCCAGCGTTGACGCTACTCACGCCAGTCTCGTCCTCGTAAGACTCCAGCTCCCCGCGCATCGTCTTCTTGCGCGCGAGACGCCTCGCCTGGTTCTTCTTCAGCTGGGCGATCTTCCTTCGAGTGCTGCGCGTCAGCACCATAATCCAATGGGCTGAGATGAACGTACGCCTCCTTGAGGAGCTCCTTGTCCTCTTCCCTGAGATTCTCGTCGCCCAGCTTCTCCAGCTCCTCGGGGTTGTTCATGAGATATTCCAGCCTGTTCTCCTCCCGTCGCTTGAGGTACTGGTTGATCACCGCCGGATCACGCACGATCTCCTTCGTCGTCTTTCCATTTTTCTGCCGTCAGCCCTGGCCTTCATGCCACTTCGCTTTGTGTGCCACTCCGGCGGCACGTCCTCAACTCACCACGCGAGTGATCCGCAGAACGCGGTTTGCATTCGCATTGCCCGTGTAGGTGCTCTCGCCGTCGACACTGTACGCCGGCGAGCCCTCTCTCGGGCTGTGCGGTCCCGGCGTCGCCGAAACCGAATGACCTCTCGAGAACCCTCGTGAAGTATTGCTCCGACCGATGTACTTTGGCGCAAAGCCCGACGGGGTCGCCTGCGGCAGATCAAGCTTGAGATCCGGCTCGAGTTCGGGCGGGTTCGGATCGCTCAGGGCCTTCGCCTGAAGGTTCCACACCTTCCTCTTCTCCTCGTCGTATATGGCCTGCTCGCGCGCATTCGAAATCTTCATCTGGTCGGTGCCCGCCATGCGCTCAGAATCTGGAATCAGCGCATCCCTATATGCTCGAACGCTCGTTCCACTCACCCCGTCTGTCCTCCTCGGTTTCGCCCTTGCGAAGGAAGTACGACTTCATATTCGTCTTCAAGAAGCTGAAACCCTCTCCGCGACCAGTTGGTTCCCCCTCTCCATGGACGACCAACCACGCCTTCTGCCCCTCTGCCTTCTTGTAGTTCAGCGTCGTGCTCCACACGGCCAGCTGCTGCTCAATGTCCAGCCCCATGCCGTCCTCGCCCTGCTCTTCGTCGTCGCCCTTGCCCTCCGCCGTCTTCGAGTACCCTGCATCGTGCAGGTGCCTCGCTCCGACCTGCATCGCCTCATACAGCATCGCCATCTCGGGCGTACACTGCTCCAGAACTTGCGCCCGCTCCTTTGGCCAGTCGTAATCGGGGTTGAGCTGCCAGTATCCGTGGTTTGTTCCCGGTCCTTCGCCTTTGCTCGGGTGTCGAGCGTACAGTAGGAACTCCTGTCCGTCAACGTTTGGTTTTACCCATCTCCTACTGGCAGCGTGACTCACATTACCCTTGATCTTGAGCCGCTGTCGGATTTGCAACTCCGTCTGTTCCGGGAAGTACTTGAGCATACTGCGGATCTTGATCTTTTTCTCCTTCTCCTGGTTGATCATCAGCCACGCGATGATCTGCAAACGCTGCTTGGCGGTATGTGTGCTCTTCCGCGCATGCGGACCGGGCACCTCGGACTGGTTTGGTGTCGTCTGGCCGACGGTGAAGATGTTCTTGATCTGACGGAGGTAGTACGACACGACGCCGTCGACGGTCTGCCGGACAACCAGGAAGTCGGTCGTTTCGGGCGTGTGCTTAAAGATCGGCGCGCGGAGGAGGTTGTTGTGGATGATCTGGGTGACTTTGCCCTTGTCGACGTAGCCGAGCAGGAAGGGCTCGGCGTCGCTTGGATTGAGGATGGACGGCTGACCAAAGTCGAGCTGGAATCAGCCCGGTTTCACCACCCGCCGCCTGCTCAACACACCTTGGGCACATGATCATCCTTGTCGTGCTTCTTGCGGTAGTAGTTCACCACCGTTGTTCCCATCCCATAACCGCTCATGATCGGCGGGTACTCCTCCTGCCTGTCAGCAAAGACCTCGCTCTAACGACCCGAACTCACCGAGAATTCCAATAGCACATCTGATCCCCTCCGCACGCTCATCGTCAGATCCTTGGTCGTCTGGAAACTCTCCGACGGGTCCGTCACAAGAGCCTTCTTGTTGACCTTGGCCCCACGAACCACCTTCGAAAACGTGAACGGCACGCCCGTCGGGAACTGCAGAGGCGGCCGACGCCAAGTCCGGGCCTCAGTCTTCGACAGGGTGGTTTTATACTTGACGTGAGCTCGAGGAAACGGCATAAGGAAGCTGACACGTACGAAGGGTAGCTGCAACGACTTGGCGGGCCCAGAATGATACACTTCGATCGAGCCGAACGTTTGTCGGATACGGTACTTGGCATGCCGCTCTTGCTCGTACAAGTGGTCGTTTGACAAGTTGAACATGTCGAGCTTCGCCTTGGCCTTGTCCACCCTCTTGGTCTCCACCTCGACCTGTGTGTCGTCCTCGTCACTTTCCATTAGGGCGGGATCGACCCGAGTCGAGTCCCAGACGATATCTTTGAGCCAGTCGCCCGACTCGAGGAATTTGTTCTGCTGGAAGAGCTTGACGGCGGGTTTGGGCGCATTGAGTTTGCCGTCCTTGTCGCTGCAGGTCAGCTGGAACTCGTCTTTGGAAGAGTATCACGAGACTGACTACGTATCAAACACGATGCTGCTCTCCCAATCGAAGAGATCCAGGGAGTTGTCCACCTGCGCCGCATCTGCCCTTTCCTCATCGCTCAAGCTCAATCCCACCGGCCTAGCCCGCATCTCCTCCCGCTTCTTCTGCTTCGCCGCTTTCTTCCATTCCGCGTCGAAGAAGGCGCCAACTGGGCGTTGATATAACGGCAGATTTGGCCGTGTGACTTCCAGCTCAGGCAGCGACGCTTCGAGGTACTCGGCCTGGTGTGTCGTTTCGGGCAGGGGAGCTGTCTTGAAGTGGTCTTCGGTGAGCACGGCCGTCCCACTCCTGACACATGCCGTCTCGCCATACTCACGCTCGATCCTGTCCTTCGCTCGCTTCTTCCTCTCCCTCAGCGCTCGCGTCACGTTCGCTCTCGCCTCTGGTGTCTCATAGAAGATCTCGCTCATCTTCAGCCGTCCCCCCTGCGCCCAGTCAGGCCATATGCGCTGCACCATCTCCCTCGCCGTCTCTTCCTGCTCCTGCGCCTTTCGTTTACGCTCTGCAACAGCCGCAGGCGCATGCGCCGCCTGCTGCATGGCCAGTGCCTGCCTGTAGAACCGCTCGTCGTCCCTCCTCTGCCGTGCTTGCCGGGCAGCGGCCGTCTCGTCCCCTTCCTCGTCTACGTTGAACTCGTCATCCATGAACTTTGCATTCTCGTCGTCGTTGTCAATGTCCGCTATTCCTGCGATGCCGTCCGCCTTCGAACCGCCGAGCGAGCGCGAGCCGGAGAGCGCGCTGGGGTCAAAACCCGCTACGCGCAGAGCGAAGCCGAGATCGGCGTGGTCGCCCAGTCCGCTGGTATCCTCCTCATCAGAGTACGACATGATGTCAGTCGTGAAGGAACGTCGTCGCACGAGCTGAGAAGAAGGGGGGATGGGACCTTGGGTGATTAATGATGAGAGGGACGAAGCATGGACGACTGTTGTTAAAGGTCGCCGGCTTATATATCCCAGTCACTTGCCCACGCAAGGCCTGCGTCCGGTAATCAGCCGTATTTGCCACCGCGCGCCTATGGGCGACCCGAACTGATCGCCGGGGCAGGCGATAACCGGGCATAGCCATTATTTCCATCATCGATCTCGCACATCACCCTTCCTCCCATGTCGTCTACAAAGAGCGATGCCGAACTCATCGACTCGCCAGTCCTTCTTCCGAACGGCAAAAGGATATGCAATCGACTCGTAAAGGTCAATTGACCTGACGCCTGGTGACTTGCCGAGCTAATCCACAGTCGGCCATGGAGGAGGGCATCTCCCATTCTGGCGGAACACCTGGCCCAAGGCATCGGCAGCTGTACAAAACGTGGGGCGAAGGGGGCTGGGGCATAATTATCACTGGTATGCCGACATTCCAGTTTACATCTTGCTCGAGCTAAGCGCAGGCAACGTGCAGGTGGACAAGCGACACCTCGCAACGCCTCACGATCGCTTCGTGCCCGACATGTCGGCGTCCACGATTGAGCGATATCAGCATCTGCACGAATCGATCCTGGAAGGGGCGGCCTCGCAAGGTCGAGATACGCCTCTGACCATCGCACAACTCTCGCACCCGGGTTTGCAGTCATCTCCGCTGGTTTCGCTTGCTCGCCTGCCATGGTCGCCCGCGCTCGCGCCCAGTTCTGCCCGGCCCGATCTGGGCACTTCATATCTCGGACAACTCCTCGGACACCTCATATGGCCTGTCAAGTCGCGTCGCTTATCGCCCAAAGAATGGACGGAGATTGTGGACCAATTCGTGCAGGGTGCTTGGGTAATGGAGCAGGCGGGATGGGGCGGAGTTCAGATTCATTCGGCGCATGGGTATCTGCTCGCAGAGTATCTCAGTCCACATGTAAGTGACTGGGCTGAATGACACCGTCAGCAAGTTTATCACAGACGAACCCGTCGCCGAATGCTTTGCCGGGCGTACCCGAAGAAGTTCCACTTCGCCTACACTTACTCTACCTGATCCTTCACGGCATTCACACCTCGTCTTCGAGTGGCTTTGTCCTCTCAGTGAAGGTCAATTGCTCGGACTTCGTTCAAGGAGGTGAGCTGTACATGCTTCTGAGATCGCGACCAAGCTCACGAGCAGGATTGGACGAAGAGCAAGCCGCCGACATCGTCAAGCAGATAGTCTCGTGGGGCATCGTAGATGTTCTAGAAGTCTCAGGAGGAACATACGCCAGTCCAGGTACGCAATCGCTCGAAGCGCGCCGGTGTCCCTCTGACTCGCAGCGTTCGCCTCCCCCGAGACTATCGGCAAGCCCTCACCCACCTCCACCCGTCAATCCCTCTTCGCCCATTTCACAACATCCCTCCTACCTCACCTGCCGCCTCCTCCGGTGGGACCCGCAATACTACTCACCGGCGGTCTACACAACCGACCCCTCATCGCGGCCTCGCTCCGAGATAGAGCATGCGACCTTGTCGGGATAGGTCGACCTGCCTGCGTACGGCCGCATCTACCCAAGGAGGTCATACTGAACCGGGACGTGCCAGACGATCAGACGTACCTTGGCGGATATCGCATACGCGGCGCCGGTCTCGTAAAGGGTTTGTTCGGCGGTGGGTCTGATGGCGGCGGGATACCGCTCGTGGGCGCTGGGGTGTCGACGCTTTGGCATGAGATGCAGCTTATCAGGCTTGGGAGGGGCGCGGAAGCTCATCTCGGTCTGCATTGGATCTGGGGCGCCGTTGTGGAATTCGTGTGGTTTGGGCTGTTTGCGTCCGGATGATCACGGCAAGGCGAGGGACAGGAGGAAGGTCGATCCTGTACGGCATACGCCACTTAGCCAATCGACAACGAGTGGCGGTCAAGGTGATTGCATCTACGCCTTCACACTCCGTCGTGAAATCGCTCCGCTAGACAACGGGAATGCTCTACAGGCCCTCGGGGGATGATGACCAAAATCGGGAAGATGGAGGGACCACAGCACCAGCGGGCAGCCATGCAGGAGATAACGGTACGCCGGAAGCACAGCCATTATGGCATAGAACTGCATTTGCAGCGGTAAGATATTTCTTCCAATATAGATCTCGACCCCGTCATGTATGTACATCGTTATCGCCTGACCGCTTCCCGTAATCACTCTCCCTTGACGTGTTTGACCGCCTTGGCGCGCATATTATTCTTGTTCGGAACGAGCTGGTCAACGAGCTGACGCTTGCTGAGACCGAGCTGAGGTCAGCGAGTCTTTTATTCAGTCTGTCGTATCCACTTGACTGACTCTGGAGGCGAGTTCTTCCAGGTTAACCGACTTGTATCCCGCGGCAATGATCTCATCCATGAGTATTGCCTTTTTCTCTGGTGTCCATTCGCCGTTCCCGCTAACGCGAGGCTTCGATGTACTCGGTGATGGCGGGATCGTCCTGTTCGATTGGGCGGTGGTGGTCCTGGGTGACTTGGGGGATTTCGGAGTGGGCTTGGGTTTCTTGGGTGAGGGTGCGGGGTGGACAAGGGTGGGC
>JAHXHD010001013.1:0-49074 GCA_019857685.1 Papiliotrema terrestris | reverse complement strand
GGCAGGGTATATAGAGAGTATAGAGCGCCGGCGATGGACGTGCAAAGTGGAGGTGAATCAATCGGCTCTACTCGGTCATCTCTACTTCGACTTCCACACCGCTGTCATTTCATCATTCAAGCAACACACGACCGCTCGCAAAGCCGAAAACTGTCCGTGAAGCACCTACCTTGGCCATACCCTCTTGTGACCGGAGCCCAAGCATCAGCGCACCATGCCGCGCGAACCGACGCGAAACCAAGTCTCAAACGGCCTGAGCTACAACAAGGTCGTCCCGTCCTTTCTCGCCAACTTCGGCAAGCCCACGGCCTCGCGGTCGCCTCCACCAGAGCACCACCCGTCATACGACCCCCGGATACATGGCCGGGACGCGGCTGGTCGAGGAGGAGGGCGGGAGCCTCTGCCAGAACGGCCCACCGAGGGGGAATGGGCTGGGGGAAGCGATGGCGAGGACGATGTAGACGGCAGAAAGCGGAGAAGAAGGATGGCGCACGATAGCGACGATGAGTGGGGGGATGTCTATGGCGGAGGCGGCGAGGACGGTCCGCAGGTCGTTGTTCTGAAAGAGGGGAGGCATCTGAGCGAGGCGGAGGTGAAGCGCGAGAGGAGGCGGGGTGAGTCTGACGCTGCAGATCTGCGACATGAACTGATAGGCAGCCGCTGGGAAGCCGTCAGTGTCGCCTCCGCCTGAAACGGCTAAGGGGGCCGTTGCGCCATCTGGGAAGGAGGTGAGCGGCGCGTCCGCGCAAACGGCAGCGGCCACGCCGGCAGAGAAGAAGGACAAGGTCGTCGTGCCGAAACTGGGAGCCGCATCGGCGAAGCGGAAATTGGTCGGGCCGGATGAGACAAAAGGGGACAAGAAGGAAGAAGTACCCGGGCAGAAGAAGAAGAAAAAGTCGAAGCCAGCCAAGGGGCTCCTGAGCTTTGACGAGGCCGAGGGGGAGTAGATGGGGCGGACAGAGACATACAAATATTCAACGTTGTACTCCTATCATGCATCGTGCCGACTTGCGAAGAACTCGGCACACTTCCGTATGGGCTGGTACATATACTGCTGAGAACCGAGATTGCGACTCGATCGAAGATGACCTGTCCGCAACCGCTCCCGAAAGAGAGGCTTGATAAGATAAGACACGTCCGAGGTGGAAGAGGTGGAGGACGTCAGCTCGTCTGTCAATGACGATCGAATGAAATTCCTCCTATATACTTCGTTTAGCTCAGCGCGCATCGTCATCTCGACCTGGAGCAACTTCGAGCTCTGTGAACGTTGATCGTTTCCCATCGTTCCCAGAGTCCAGCATGCGCACCTCGACGTCTACGCTTCTCCGCTCGGCGTCACGGTCTCGGCCCACCTCGATCCCCTGTCTCCGGACGTATGCCTCCAAACCGCCCATAAACGTCTCAGTGTCCGCGGGCGGCCCACAAGCCCCGGCAGAGTACTGCGCCGACCTCGTCAAGCGCCTCGATCCCGACGCATGGCTCACCTCGTACTTCTGGCCCCAGCGCGAGCGAGAATGGTTTCTCGCCTGGCGGGCGTTCAACGCAAGTCAGCCTGTGTCCAGGAATCCGCGCGCGCTGACGGGCAGCTGGAGCTGCACCACATCTCCGCTACGATGTCTCAGCCTGCGCTCGCGGCCATCCGGTTCCAGTTCTGGAGGGATGCGCTGTCGATCATCTGGACGGGCAAGACGGCCGACGGGGAGGAGAGGGCTGTCCCGCAGAGCCCTGTTGCGGTGCTCTTAGCTGACATGCGCCGGCATCGACCCGTGCAGCGGTATTACCTCTCGCAGATGATCGAGGCGAGGGTGGGTCTTGGCTTGTTCATCACCTCGCTCGCCAGGGAGGAGTCCCGAGGTGTCGCTTACAGCAGGCCAAGGCATTGTCTGCCCCTCCTTCGTCGCCCACGCTGGAAGACCACCTCAAAACCCATTCACCCCTCCACTCTGCCCTGCTCCTAGGCCCCTTGCCCCTCCTCCTGCCGCCAAATCACCCGCAGACCTCTCATCTGACCCATACATTGTCCCACCTCTCTACCCTGCTCACGACCGTCTCGCTGCTCAAGAACCTGCCGGTGCTCGTCTCGTCCAAGCGGCAGATCAACATTCCGCACGATATATCGACCAAGCACAACATCGTCGAGGAGGAGGTGCTGCGCAAAGGGGCAGAAGCGCGAGGCGTCAAGGATGGCCTGTATGAGATCGGGACCAGGGGGATGGACGAGTTGATCACTGCCAGGCGGGAGCTCAAGGGGAAAGGGGGCAGGGTGGATCCAAAGTTTGCTACGCCGGTGTTCCTCGCTGCGGTGGGTGTCACATACCACAGATTGGCCGTCTGGAGGCGTGGCAGGATTGACAGAGGCGTCAATACTGACAGTAGATCCCGGCAGAGGCTTACCTCCAACGCCTGGAAAAGGTCGACTTTGACGTCTTCCACCCCTCATTACGGATGCACGACTGGAAGCTCGCACCGCGGATATGGTGGAGAGCACAGACGGGAAAGATATAATGCAGGAATGCATATCTGTCGACGCTACATGTAGGAGCGACCAAAGAGGACAGATACCATGTGTCTGTCAGGGTGAGGCACGATACTTCAGGCTGCGGAGGACATGCTTGACGGCGCTGTCGAAGGCTTCACCGAGCGACCCGTGGCAGGCCACGGCAATCCGGTCGGTCGTTTTCCGTGGGCGGATCGAGCTTCTTGCAATGGACAGGGCCGACGGGGCTGATAGGATCGCTTGGGGAGAGATCCCGTAGTGCCGATACCCGGGCGTACAACGGCGGGGCGATCAGTATCGGATTGACGCCGTACAGCCAAGGGCATACCATCTGTGCGCCAGATGCCTCGACGCCTTGAGCCTGATACCCAGCGGGAATGGCGAATGGGCCATACGGTACAACGTCGTCATCCGCCTCCCGGACAGTCTTCCCCGCTCGGATGAGCCGATCTCGGCGGGACCAGTCGGCCATCTCGTCGAGAGCCGACGGCGACACGTCCTTTGCGTCTGGCTCGTTCGCCGCTGAACGGGGCCATACAAGCCGGATACCCTCGTCTTTGCTCGTGGAGGGGTTGCGGATATGCCGCATGGCGAAGGGTCCGATGTCTGCGCCGACCTGCCGTGAGCTCATTCTAGCTGGACGATGAACGACGCTGGGCACGTGGATCAAGATCGACCTACCAGCTCGCGCAGTCGAGCCAGCAAAGCTTCGATAGGTCTCCGGTCTGCCGACTCGAGGATGATCTCTTCCCTTGTCGCCCGGTAGCCTCGGCCTCCCTTGCCGCCCTTCTGATCAGGGATGACGAGGCGATACAGCGGCGAGGCGAAGTCACCGGGGGCGTAGACGCCAATGTACCGTGGCTGCCGTCAGCGCACGTCTCGGCGAGCATCCTGTTTGTGCACACATACCTGGACGTCAAGCAGCATCCGGACCACCTCGTCCACCGTTCCTTCTCCAGAGGCGACTGCGACGCTCTGTGTCTCACCGTCCTCGAACGTCTCGGCCTTGTCCTTTCGAAGCTCGCTCATGTTTCGCTCGGCAGATGCTATAGTGGAACGAGGACGATGTGTACAGGGAAGGGCCTGCCTTTATGTCCTTTTGACAGACTCGTAGACACCCACTGGCCTCGCGGGCGCGCAGACCGAAGCCCACGGAATCACTTCCTATGTCCCGAAAGACTCTCAAAGGCACTGTTGGCATCCTATGTCCGCCTCGCCCAACTCGCCACGGTCGGCTTTGACCTCCTTTGTATTCGCAGACGATACTCGGAGTGAAACGGATGCAAAGACGGGCGTGGAACGCGTAGGAATCCGATAGACCTTTCCCGGTTGGCACGGTTACACGAGGGACTGCAGTGAACCCTTTATGCGGCTTCTGCCCATGGCATATTCGGACTCTCATCCCTTGTCTCCTCGCCGCGGGGCCTGGAGTAACCATCACCACCCTGTCAATACTGTCGCCTCCCCCGCTCTCGATCGCTACCGCGGGCCGGTCTGGTCATGCCATGCATCATAAATCACTATGGAAATGTACGGGGGAGGGAGGTGGATGGGATGGGTTTCTACAGTACACATCGGCTCATGGCCGTTCTTGTCTCTTGTTGTCACATAACGGCGTTGCCAACCATTCGCTCCCACCTCCTCTCCGCAAGGTTTCCCACCCCGTTAGCGAGCTACCTCTCTGCCACCTTGAACAGATGGCCCCTCTCCAGCGAGGTCATCCCGCCTGGCCCCTTCCTTTCGATGCGTTCTCGTCTCCGCCCCACCCCTAGTCGTATCTTGGCGGGGTCTCGATGCCTGCATTCCTCGTCGTCCCTAGCGCCATCCGCTTGAACGGATTCCGTCCTGCCTCTCGTGTCGCCCCTCCCCATTGTCCCGTCTTCAGCCCATGACCTTCGATCAGATCCTAACGCCCGTTGGTCTTCTTTTTCTGGACCTCATCCGGCTTGACAGGATGGAGCATGACTTTCGTGACGTTCTGGCCAGCTGGCGGAACGCCAGAATGGCCTTTGGACCAGTCGTATGACATTGCGCTATGGTCAGCGCGGCACTATGGCGGCCGATGACGAAGAGCTTACTATGCCAAGATTGAGCCGTTGTGATTGAACGAGGTGGACACAATGGGCGTGCCGGCCTTTGGCGGCTTGGCCGTTTGATCGCCGTTTCCGATCTCGTTCAGGTTGAATTCTACCATCAGCGAGAGTTTTGAGATGCGCGCATTCACTCACGCTTGATCTTGGTCTTCTGTTGACCATCCCAGATGGTAAATCCGCCGTCTGACCCCGCCGTCACGAACGTTCCGAATTGCTTGTGGAAGGTGATATCGTTGACGGCGAAGACCTGCTGCGACGTCGTGTTTGAGGTGGCCCCAGCGACAGCGGGCGTCCCGGGCATGGAGTTGGCAGCAATGTCCATCCGGTGACACTTGAACGAGTAGTTCTTAGATGGACTACGTGTGAGCCATCCGACCTGGTTGAAGATGAGCCTACTCACTCGTCGGTGGGATATTGGATGGCGACACGCCCCTCTACACTGCCCAGCGCAAATGATTCGCCAGTGCCCGGGAAGACAGCCACGCAGCGCGATTGCCATTTCAGAGGCGAGTCTATTGACTGGTCGTGAGCTGAGGACAAGAGTTGTTGTCGCACTCGATAGCTCACCTTGGCGATCTCTCCCGGCGAGTTCAGGTTGACCATGTCGATCTTTCGGTTCCCAGCGGCAACTACCAGCAGCTTCCCTCCAACGTCCATGCTATATGCCTTATCACTCAGTTGCAGCTCTGCAGCCGGAGCTGACTGCCGCAGGTCCCAATACTGCCGTCAGCACGCGTTGCGTCCAGCACTTGCCCAAACCCACGCGAAGCTTCTTGTCCCATCCAGCCGTGACGATCATACCGCCCATCTCGTCGATGTACCGCACACACTTGACAGGCGCATCGTGCGCCGCGACCTGCTGGGCTGCTCCCTGCGCTCCGAGGTCATACATCCTCACTGCATTGTCGCACCCCGACGAGAAAAGATGCTGCCCGGTCTGCAATGTTAGGTCACGCTCGGCCGATGCAGATTCCTCGAGCTCACAGATGACCAAGCGAGATCCAGGACGGGTGCTTCGTGGTTGTACATCGCTTTGGGCTGAGACTGACCTTGCTGGTTCACGTCATAGAAGCGGACCTGCGGGTCAGTATTGCAAACGAAGGTGAAATCCACCGGGCGAAGCCCAGGATGAGGTCACGCACATTGTTGTCCCAGCTTGCTACGGCAAGGACGTCCTGAGTCGGGCTGAAAGCGATTTTACTAATGGAGTCGGTCGGTGGTTGAACGAGCTCCATGTCCTTCTGGACGGTCGCGGGACGGAGGAACGAGTTCATGGTGGGTCGAGGGGAGAGAGGGCGAGGAAATGTGAGGCGAGAGGCGGCTGTTGAGCCTAGCTTGGTCGTCGAGATGAATCGCCTAGGTCAAACGTGATACAGACGTCGCAGTCGAGGTCGAGCCCTGCGGGAGACTGGGATGCGCTCGAGGATGTGGTTGATGAGGCTGATGTCGTAAAGTCGAGCACGCTCTGAACAGTGAGTTGGACTGACGGGCTTGCTGATTTGGTTCCGCGTACACCGTGAGAAAGGTGGACAAGGGGCCTTTGGGTGGCGACTGAAACACGCTCCCCCCGACCAGAAAATGTTGACAGAGTCGGCTGTTCGTTACAAAGCGTCATTAAGCACACCATCACACATCCGCAGCCCATAATGGCTTCCCTCGTCGACCTCTTCGAGTTCCTCGACTCGCCGAATCCATCAGCCCGTCATCTAGCGCTGCAGAATCTGGTCGGCCATACCGCAAAGAATGACCCCCAGCGACATATCTTCATCCCTTCGTCACTTGCCGGTGCGGGCGGTGGAGGTCTTCTGCCCGAGAAGCGGAAGCAGGGGTCGGAAGAGGATCAGGCCAAGATCAAAGCGTTGAAAGATCTCTGCGCGCTGTGTCGGGACCAGGCGGTGAGCTCGCTGGTATTTTGAATGCTTCAGGAGCTCACGCCAGTTCATTGCGCATGACGCCGTCTCTGCTCTGGTCAACCTGTCGGACAATCTGGCGGTGGCCAAGCACCTCGTCGATGATGAATTTGTCGTCTGGCTCATCTCGTACACGACTGTGAGTTCTTGCGAGCATCACAATGTGCATCTGCTGAGCCGAAGGGCACGACATCACCTCTTTCACCCTTGACGTCCATGCTGCTTTCAAACCTCACCTCACACCCTTCGCTATTACCAGGAATTGTCAACACCCAAATCCCCATCATCCCTCTTCCCAAGTCCACAATCTATCCGCCATACCACCTCCCCATGTCCTTCTCGTCCTCATCCTCGACCCACCCCGATTTCCGTGACCCCGCCGTGGTCCCGCCCAACGCAGCGGCAGGCCAAGAACCCGTCCGTGACGTCGAGGGCTTGCGGGCATTGGTGCAAGCGTTCGAGGATGGTGCCGGAGAGGGTGTGAAGGATGGCAAGGGAAAGCGGAAGGGAGAATGTCATTTCCTCGCGTCCGTGTTCGCCAACGTCTCCATGGTGAGTCTGGATGCCCCGGCCAAGCTCGGAGCTAACTTTCGCAGCTGCCATCTCTGAGGCATACGCTTCTGACGCCGCGGCCGCCGTTCCCGATCGCGGCGAGCGCAGACCCCGGACCTGACGACGAGCCTCTCTTGTCGAAGATTGTGGTGTTCACAGGGCATAGCGATACGATCCGTCGCGGAGGAGCGTTGGGCTGCATCAAGAATTGCGCGATGGACCGAGCGACCATGGGCTGGCTGCTCGCGAGCGAGGGTGAGTGGCATGACGCTCAACGAGGACGCGGGCTGATGTCCAGATGACCGTGTGAGACTGCCATCCGACCCGAGCAGACTGGTCAAGGGTGTAGATGTTCTGCCTTGGGTGCTGGCGCCTCTGATGGGACCGGAAGAGTACGACATCGAGGTGAGCCGAGACAACGACTTGCCGCGACGAGGCTGACGTGCAGGACATGGAGCAACTACCTCCGACTTTGCAGTTCCTGGGCTCGGAGAAGAAGCGAGAAGAGGACCCGGTCCTGCGGATGATGTGTATCGAGATCCTGCTGCTGCTGTCCACAAGTCAGTTCAGGTTGCAATCCCATCACCCCAACCCCGTGATTCGAGGAGCGTTCGCTGATTTGCAGCGTTCACCGGCCGAGAAGCATTGCGAAATCGAGGGGCGTATCTCGTTGTCCGGGAGCTGCACAAGGTGGAGCAGGACCAAGCCGTGCGTATTCCGTGGACGTTTCCTCGTCGCCTTGCTAATCGCAGATCAAAGACGCGATCGAGCGACTTGTCTCGCTCATTCAGGGCGAGGAGGGCCACGAGACGCGGAACGAGCAGGTCGAGGAGCTTGTGCCGCTCAAGAAGGCTGCTGCGATGGAGGAGGGCGACGATCTGGACGTCGTAGAGGTTTAGATGGACCCCGGTTGCGATGTCACAGCGGGTCTCTCCTGAGAAGAGTATTGATACACTTGGCCTACTGATGTTAGACTACTGAATACTCATCACTGAACGCGGATCGTTGCTTATTTATCGACAAGTGAATCGCTACACGAGATCGTAAACCCGCCTCGCGACACAACGGGCTCCACACCCTCTCTGCCGCTGCGCCTCTCCCTCCTACGCCCCTCCACGGCTGCGTCACACTCGACCTACGGAAAGGGGAGCGGAGGCGAAGTCCGGTATCCCGGGCATTAGATCAAGAACCTGAAGCCGCGCTGCATCTCCATCGCGTCCCGCACGGTCGTGCTCTCGAGGTTGGCCGCCCGTTCGAGATTATCGCCATGCTCGCCGAACGCCTTTTCGCCCTCGGCAAGGCGTTTGTTGGCCGACACCAGGATCTGGCGGAAGCAGACGTTGAGCTGTGGCGTTAGCCTTCATTCGAAGACATACTTGTCAGACCGCGCACCAGGATGGTCGCGCCGAACATCGCCAGGACAATGCCGTACGACTTGGTGTAGCTCCTGACTCGTCAGCACGAGGGGTCAAGGGCAGGGAAGGGGGAGGGATTCGGTACTGACGGTCCATACTTCGATGGCCAGACGTACTGTCATCAGCTATTGCCGACAAAACTCTCGCAAAACTCACGCTGCCGGCGATATTACCGGTCTGTGACATGGCGTTCTAGTGGTCAGAGCCCAACTCTTCACGTGCTAGCACGACCGCGACTTGAATGACGTACCATGAAAGCGAGCGCGACGGCTCGTTTGGCCGGCGGACGAGGGAAAGACGAACTCATCCAGGTGTACATCTACGGTCAGCGTGTATGCTGAGACCGCAGAAACGACGAACAATGACATATCCTATCGTCAGCTGCGATCGATCCTCCCGGGCGGCCCTCGCGCACTCACCGGCGTAGCTCCCTGCCTGCAAGAACAAGGCAAAGTACCTGGCGGCTCGAGCCTGGGTGGCTGATTCGTCAGCCATACTGGCGGAAAGCTGTCTCCTTGATCAGGACTTGCCCATCGAGATGATGAAGCCGATGATTCCCATGACGAGCGGCCACCTAGAGGTAAGCAAGTCAGAAGATTCCAGGCTGGGATGCCGTCTCACGTGGAATGCCAGAACTTCTCCTTCGTCCTGTCCGAGTGGACAGAGTTGGCCAAGGCGACCAGACACGAGAACTGGTGGTGAGAATGTCGGACTTCTGACTGTGATGCGGAAGCCCCTTACAATCCATGGAGGAGCAGACAGCAAGAGCGTCTCGGTGGTACCGTATCCCAGCGTCTTGGTCTGGCTGTAAGCTGGAGCAGATTCAGAGAGGGGCCAAAGAATCACCAAAGTCGGGAAGTATCTGGCAAGTCAGCTATGCGACGTGGGCCACTTGCCAGTACGCACATGTTGAAGGACAAGCCGGTGACGCAAGCCGTCAGACTGAGCATCAAGATGTAGATCTTCCAGTCCTAATGATCAGCTTTGCGGGCGTTGCTTGGCGGGATGCGAGCTGCCTCCGCCGCCGCCGCCTCACTCACGGTCATGGCTGCCACGAAGCCCGTGTACCACTTATCCTCACTCGAGTCGGTATCGATCTCCCCGGTCTGGCATCAGCAACGGCACAAGTCGCTTCCATCGTGAGGACGCACATCCTCGAGCATCCTCAGCTGCGCGAGCTGGCGCTCCTCCGCCGTGAAACCCCGCATGGTGTTGTGCGGGAAGTCGGGGAGCATCACGATGGCAATGAGCGCCACGAACATCGTGATTGCGCCTTCGACTGAAGATTAGCACAGCCGTACCGATGCACGAGAGTGCAAAGGCGATGGCCCGGCGGAGTGACGCACTGTAGAAGAGCCATCGCCAAGCGGCATGACCCAGCACGCCCTTCATATTGGCCAAAACGCCCGCGGCAATGAGCGACCCGAACGCGTTCGAGATGAGATTGCCGCAGTACAGGATTGTGTATCGCAGACTGTCCGTCAGGTGGCGTCCAGTCACGCCTCCGCTCAGAGCGCTTACCTCAGCTCATCGGCTTTGTACCACTTGCTACCCGTCAGCACAGCGGTGCGAAGAGTTTGAATGTTAAGCCGACCTGAGGAGGAAAAGCGCCCCGGGCAGGAAGGCGGCTTCGACCATGCTACAGATCAGCGCTGGTCCGCGGCTCCACGTTGCAGCTGGAGTGATGGCGTTGAAAGCTTACCCGAGGAACAATCGAGTGAGCAACGCGCCTGTAAAGTTGTGCGTGACACCGGTCAGAACACTGATCATACCCCACTGCTTGCTCAGCCGATTAAGGCTCAGGTCTGCCGCCGGCTGGGAAGCTCACAACAAGCATGGCTGCCGGGATGTACAGCGACGGTCGGCCGATCCGGTTCTACGTCGTTAGCTTCGACCAGACATACGCGTTCGACGCACCAAAAGCATGTTGGACGGGACTTGTCATCAGCTCAAACCCAACTTGAAATCTGCAACATAGGTTGCTCCGTATCGCTGACACGCCGCCCCCGCCAGGAGCCCAGATCTCTCGAGACCACTTGCCTTGGAACAGGATGTATCCGACCTGCCAGCTCAGTAAAGCGCTCGCCCTCTAGGCGGGGCACCGCTCACGTAGAGGATGGAAAGCAGTGTTGGAAACTGCTGCCCAGTAAGGTTGAGATCCTCCTCAAAGCCTTGTAGACTATGGTCAGCACAAAGGAATAACGAGTAGCGCTCGACGCAAGGGAGAGACACGGCGAAATAAAGGCAGTTCCGCCACTTACCGAGCTGCCGCCGCGTTGTTTCGATCGATGTAGTTCCTGCAGGTCAGTCGTGGCTCGTCAGTATCAGATAGACACTCACAAGACTGCCGTCAGTGTTTGGCCTATGTGATACGGATGCGGAAGGAGATGTAGCGGACGGAACGTACTGTAGATCACACTGCGAACGCGGATCAGCCACACTCGCGTATCTCGCTTCCTTACGGGGAGACTACTCACACCTGGCATCAGCATCTTCTTCCTCGCCATGTCGCTCCACCACATGTCCAAATGCGACCAATGGATGACGGGATGTGGTGGTGGTGGTCGAAGTTGGCAGACGGTGAAGGCATCAAGCTGACTGACCAAGATCGAGAACCTCAGGTCGAGCTTCCACTTCAACCTCCTCTCGAGCTTCTTCCTGGCCGCGCTTCCAGGCTCCATGCCGGTCGCTTTGGCCCTGGCGATCGCATCGTTCTCGTCATGCTCGACTTTACCTTTCCCTGCCAGCTCGCCGTGTGTACCATTGGGGCTGGCTCGACTTGGGCTCCAGGATCGGCGGAAGCCGTCTGAGGAAGAGTCTCCTTCCTGCTTGGTACCCTTTGAGCCATCCGTGTTCCCGACGGCTGGGCCATCGACAGTGTTGTGGGGTGCACCTACCGGCGGGCCAGCTGAGGTGGGGTATGCGTTGGGTTGGAAGTGAGAAACGGCTGTCCGGGTGGACATGCCATCAATTGACTGCTTCTCCATGCTCGCAACGGACGCTGTTGACTTTCAAAGTAGCTGGGAAGCCGAGAGCCAGTCGAGTCGATGGGTGGATGACTGTCAGAGGAGACACATCGAGAAGCATGGAGGGGGTCCCCCAATATATCGGGCCCGGGTGGCCCCGCCATCAATCCACAAGCACGGCTGCATCGGCTCAATGACGCATCGACATCTAAGCTTCTTGTAACCTTACTCTGCGCAGCAGGCCCCACATCTGATCATCTGACCGGGGCTCGCATGGGAGGGAGGACTTAGATTCCCAGTCGACAACCCCTCTGATGTTGTACGGGTTCTCCCAAAGAAGACTAAACACATAATCGACGTCATGCGTGTACGACTCCGGTTATAAATACGCCGACCAGCTGTGTTTCGGGCTCTTGGCGGTTTGGCCTCATGTTCGGTCTCCACAATGCGCGCCGCAGGGAATCAGGGACACCCCGAGCCGAGCGGAGGCCGCCATGGGCGGGGCGTTTAACCTCCCTCGGGCCGAGCGAAGCCTCCTTCGCTATTTGTAGACGTCAACCCTAGGGCAGGCCCAGACAGCCTATTTCCAAACGCTTCGGCCCCGAGAGCTCCAGACATGGCCAGCTGATTCTCCGCGAGTTCTCGCCCAGCTTGGGCTTCCTCATGATCAACTTGCTTCTGCATCCCCGTCCACCTTTCGGGGGTCCCGAACAGGAACAACTGATGAATGCGGTCACTTGCACTTCGAGATGACAGTTCGGCAGCGTACATATTCATTTCGCTTGGACGAGGGACGAGAGGCCGCACAGTGAGCTTACCAGTACAATGCAGCCGTACGAGGCATGCCGCATGCCAATCGTAATACCATCCGGGGCTATGATATTGAGAATCGCCACGGGGGCCAGATCAGAACTCAGAGGTTTGAGAGGATCCAAACGTTTGGAGCCAAGCTGAGTAGATCTCCGCCTGAGTGGGGTATTCGTCCAAGAGGCCTTGCGGATCGGAATGAGGAATGCCTGAAGCTGCCCTTTGAGAGTCGGAGAGGAGTGTTGTAGAAACGCCGCTTGACGGGGTACCGAAGTCAAGTACTCCCTCACCTCGTAGCATGCCGTCGTATGTGTCCTGCAGGATGGATGGTGTCGGCGAGAAAATTGATGAATCCATGGGCGTGTGCCCCCAAGGCGGCGACCCGTACCCCGAGTCTGATGAACTGTGGGATGGCCGCGTAAACGCAGGACTGCCGTAGAGCGTTGAATCGGCGGGACTAGCTTCAGAAATCGGCTGATTGTGAAATGCCCGATCGGACGTCGTGAAGCCCTCGACCGCCGGGGTGGACGGGCCGTTCCAAGCAAGTCCAAGGGCATAGGAAGTCGGGTGAGACACTGTACGCACAAAAGTCGGCGTTATGAACCCATCGACAGACATCCCATCGACAAACACGCCCGGGGAAGGCTCCACAGCCCCTCTTGGCACGCTTGGGGGCGAAGTGGGGGGATGGCAGACCTCAGAGCTAGGCACTCGTCCTGCCCTGGTGTCGACCTCGCTGCCACCACCTGGTTCGGCGTCACTTCGCTGGTAGCATCCACCCCTTCCTCCTTTTGACTTACGGGACCTCTGATGCTGCTCAGGGGGATTGTATGGTGCTATGGGTCGTCCATACCGACCTCTCTGCTTATAGTAGCAGATCTTCCCAGCACGGGCACACGTTCCGCACGTGAGGTCGTAGATCTTTTCTCCGTTTTCCGGATCGTTACCGCTCTTGCGTCTGTCACAGTAACGGCTTCGTTTGGTCTCGTAGCAGTACTCACAGCCTTGACGCAAGTCGTTCGGATCCGAAGCTGGATGGTACCGCCTGTTTGTTGCCAAGTCAATGGGATACTCACTTGGCGATTGAGGCGGCGCCGTCCTAGTGGATGCGTTGGGGCTTGACATGGTTCAGGGCGAAGCAGGTAGACCGCTGGGTGTGAGAGTGAAGCAGTGGCCGAGCGTTTTTGCGTCCCATGGCCCTCGGTCACTGTGCCCATTGCTGACAAATATGGTCGCCGGTTTCGTCGTGGAGCGTCCCGAGCCTTCGAGATAAGGCGCCGCTGGACGAAGCGAGCACAAAGGTCCCTCCAGTTTCGGCTTTCATCGTGTTGCCAGCTTCGTCAGTCAGCGCTTGCTGCAGCCCCAAGCCTGGCCCCGCGGGCAACTGCGCGAAATTACCGAGCGTTCCTCTATAAACTTGGCTCGGGCTCGGCTGGACTGGGAAGACGAATGCGGAGCTGAACGCCTGCACAACTCGTTGTTTGTCCGCCGAGAGCTCGAGTAATGCTGCTCTCAGGTCATCCATGGTTATCCTTGCGCCGCGGCCTAAACCTAGCTCGTTGTTAGCGACTAGGGGGGCATTCCGGTAACAACACGCCTTGGCAATGGACGCATAGTAGTGCTTATGACGAGATGAAAGACGATCGCTCGCCGGAAAGAGCGTTCGGCGCACGCAAGCCATATCCATCTTGCATGAGCTCGATCACTACCGCGCTACATACAGTCCCCGATCACATCACATGTCTTGTCCGTGATGATGGCCGGCTTCTTATACCACCACTCCACCGAATCGTCGCCTCCCTCTTTATAAGCGGGCCTAGACACATTCGTCAGGTAGTAATACGTCCCTCCCTCCATCATACCCTTGGCGGTTTCTTTGGCCTTGACGGCAGTCGCGGTGAACATGGCAAGCGGCATGAATTGCCAGCAATAGCCGTTTCTGGCCAGTCGTTTGTTGAGGTCTTGGACCTCATCATCGCGAGATCCTAGACCACTTCAGCGTCGTCTCCCAAAAACCGGAGGGATCGGAGGATCACTCACCGTCGGCTGGGAACTCCCCAGTAACATTGTATCCTAGACATTTGTCGGGGAAGATGGCCAAGACGCCCTTGGCGTATCTCTCCATGATGTCAATGTCGTATGACCCCGCATTGGGCCAGAGCACATCGACAAGCTTCCCAGCCAGCGCGGACCTAGCGATGGACGCCTCGACACAGCCTCGGAAGTAGTAGTACCCCCCGACGTTCCTCGCCGCATCTGCGGAGAAATAGAACTTGGGCTCCAGTTTATGGGCAATTCGGAGTGCTTCTGAGACGTTCAGGCCCTTGGATTGCTCGATGAAGGCGTCGTACGAGCTGGGATAGGCGGCCTCGAACGCCTCGTCGATGGTCATGAACCTGGCGTCTGATTTCCACTGCTTTCGAGAGGGCGAGTCGGTGAGCGAGGCGTACTCGCGAGGCAGCTCCACTGTGGCACCGAGGATGAAGGGCCGGTCTCGGTAGTCGACAGCCGAGGTGATACGGTTGGCGTTGTGAGGGTCCGCCCGATAGTATACCACAGCCTCGGACCTGAGTCATGAGCGAGCATCCGAATAGGTCAGGCCGGTCTGGACCGCACTCACTGCATCATATCGAGCTGGAGTCGAGCAGCCGTCAACCGCTTGAGAAGCTCGTTCGTAGGCACAATGACCCATGACTCGCCGTCTTTGGCGTCGAATCGCTTCGAGCCGGGGAAGAGGTCGTCGATGTGGAATCCCGCCGCGCCAGATTGGACCATGAGTTTGACGACCTTCATGACGGTCGTGTAGAGACCGAAGCTGCATGTCAGCCTGAGGCTAGGGTGACACGGCAAGGGGGGGAACGTACCCAGAGTCCGCGTCTGCGACCAGAGGAAGAAGACACTTCTCGCCATCACCGCCTCTCGCTCGAGTAAGCCTGGCGTTGAGGTACTGAGCTCGTCGAAGTAGCTCGACCTGCGCTGATCAGCCGGTGCTTCAAATCGCATGCGGAGACATCCGCGTACCTTCTTTGGCAAGGTGTCGTAGGTGTAGTCGGCCTGTAGTGAGCACAGCATCAGGGACGAGCTTTGGTCACTCACATGATCGGCGCTGGGGTCGGTGACAGCGGTAAAGCTGGCGATTCCTCCCGACACGTAGGCAGTCTCCATCCCTGCCTCGGCCATCATCTGCTGACTGCCCATCTCCAACGGACTGGTCGTCAAGTTGATAGTCCCCGCCTTCCTGTGCTTCTCCAGTATGGCCCGAAGCTTGAATGCCATGGCGTTGGATGCCGCATTCTCCGGGAAGGGGTCGCGAAGCGAAGCGACATGCTCGGCGGTGTATGGTCGCTCGAAGACCTTCTGGGTCGGAGTGGACCACCACTCGGTGATGGTCGTCGGGTCTAGCCATTTCGGGTCCATCTTGGTGCGGTAAGTGGAATGTGAGTGGTGTGGGTGATGATATTCAGGTCAAGCGACTCCGAGCACGTCGCCGAGGTAGACCTAGTCTATATACGATGATCGCAGTCGTCCCGGGCAGAGCCGAGGACCCAGATAAGGAGAGCATTGTGCGCGTCTTCGGTGCTTGCGATATGGCGAAGATTGCGGGAAAGGCTACCGCCGGTCAATGGGTTCGAGATTGATCGGGGCGCGATGAAGTGAGGTGCAAACAGGTCGGAGATGCTTTTCCGACAAGCTGGCGGTGACGCACTTCCGACCGGGGAACCCGGGCAACAACTCGCTCTCGGCTATGTCCGCCGGTGCATCCTGCCATCACACGCTCGCACGCCTGCAATCGCTGTCCGAAGCAGACGATAAGTGTATAAGAGTATGGCCGCTTGATGGTTCTGCTCCGGCTCTTACGACTAGCAAACCGACAATCCGTAAAAGCCGTCCTCGCTCGTTCCTGCTCCTCTCCCGTTTCACCCCACCGACACGACATGACGGTTGAACAGTTCCCTCAGGGCGGTGTGCCCGGCTTTCGGAGCTTCAAGCTGGCTATGATCCAGCTGCATCCGAGTGGAAACGACAAGCATGCGACGCTGAAGCACGCGCGTGAGATGTTATTGAAGGCGGCCGCGGGAGAAGGCGAATACGATAGACCCGAGCTGCTCATGCTGCCGGTGAGGAGCTCCGTTCTCGAAGTGGACCGCCATGCTGAGCCGCAGGAATACTTCAACGGTCCTATCGGGAACCACGCCCACAAGGCCTTCTCAGAGCTCATCCCGGACGTCAATGCCGGCTCGCCTATACCTCAATCTGAACTTCCCACAGAATCATATACTTTACAGGTAAGCTCCTCAGCCCCATTCACTCCTCGCTTGGAGCAAGGCTGAGCCGCCCAGATGCTATCGGCTGTTGCGGTGGAGACAGGCCGGTACATCATCGGTGGATCGATGCCGGAACGCGATCCTGCAGACGACAACCGCGTGTACAACACCTTGACGGTCTGGGACCCCCAGGGCCGGCTCATCACCAAGTTCCGTAAACTGCATCTGTACGACGTGAACATTCCTGGCGGCATCGTCTTCACCGAGTCGGAAGCTATTGGCCCTGGCTCCAAGACCGCTGTGGTCAAGTTCCGTGAGTGTGGATCCGACCATCTTTCGAGCTGCCGTTGAAGGGACAGCGTTCGGGACCATCGCTCTAGCAATCTGCTTCGACATTCGGTTCCCATACCTCCTCCACGCGCTTCAAGAGCAGCATCCCGAGATCTGCGCATATTTATTGCCTGCGGCTTTCAACACCACGACTGGGCCAAAGGCCTGGGAGGTGTTGCAGAGGGGACGGGCGATCGATCATCAGATCTATGTGGGCATGTGCTCGCCCGCTCGATTACCCGGAGAAGAGGTGAGTTGTCGGACAGAGGTTTGAAACGTCTGGGACCAGGAATCGAGCTGATGTCTAGTATGTTGCATATGGGCACTCGCTGGTCTGTGATCCGGAGGGGAAGATCATCTCGACCGAGACGCCCGAAGATCAGACGGAGTGTATCGTTTACTCTCACCTCGATCCCGTCAAATTGGCCAGCGTCAGGAACGGTGTTCCCACTCTGACGGTGACTATTTCGGACCAGATCGATGGCCAAAATGCTAATAAGACAGGCTCAACGCCTTGATATCTATCAAGCACCGGAGATCTTGGGCGAGAAGAAGAACCTCTATGCTTGAGGCGATAGATACGGCAGTCGCTAGGACGAGCTTGCCCAGAAGAGTAGTCGCACATAGCCACCGAACGCTGTCAGCTAGTAGCAACCCCTCGCATACGTGATCGAACCCGCCGATGAAGGCTGCAAATATCATACAGATCACAGCTTTGCATGGCGGGGAAGTCCCGGTTGCTGCGTGACTTGCGCTGCAGGCACCTCTTGTCGGTCTCCCGCGCAACGGCTCGTACACTTTGATAGTGAATCGCGTGAAGCTCTGTGCCGTTGCGGTCGCTATGGCATCCACTCAATCCTAGCATGCATCGTTATGCATCCAACCAAGGGCTGCTCGGACTTGGAAGAGGTGCTTTGTGAACCGATTGGCTTAGACCTCTCAAGAGGCGGGATAATCCCCGCTCACACATGGAGCCGCGCCATACGCGTTGCGCACTGATTTCCGCACCTCCCTCCCTCGGACGGCATCTAACCAGGCGGCGACGATCGGCTTGAGGCCAGTCGCCGTCAAACGCAGATGACAAGCTAGCATCATCGCGTCAGCGGCCGTACCGCAACAAGCGTTGCAGGTTGCGGCGCCCGTCGCGCACAGGACTGGATTCAGGTGATGAGCCCTTACGTGAAGGGTCGCGAGGATCCGGCGCTGCTTTCGGTCCAACTCCTGAATCGCTCTTTCGCCCGAAGCGCAAATGCAGCTTTCCGCCAATACTGTCGGAAATGTACTTGCGACGATGCATCAAAACGCTCGTAGCGGAAGTGCTTTTCCACTCTTCGCTCCTCGCCCGACCCTGATGTCGACGTCCTGGCGGGTCTAGATACGGCTTTGACCGAGGTCGTATATCACAGACCGGTGGCTTGGTACGATGTCTCCGGGTCGCGATCAGAGATAACGGTTCGACTCTCTGATCTATATAATCTTACCTCAAGCCGCTCATTACAGACCGTACACGCCTGGACCTACTTCTCACTCACTGAACGCTCTTGGGACGCACTCAAGAAGAAGTTGGTCGCACACTCTCTGGACCCCCATCACACCAAAGTGCACACAGCAATGTCGCGGACACGAGACGCCGAGACGCTCGCCCATACTAGCGACGAGAAGAACTTGACCGAGATCAACGTCGCCAACATCCACCAGATAGAGGAGGACGCTAGCCTCGATGCCGCCGGCAAGTTTCTGGCTGAACAAGCGCTCCTGCCCGATGGCGAATGGCTGGTCTCGCCATATACGCCCGAAGAGGAGGCCAAGGTTCGACGAAAAGCCGACATGATCGTCATGCCCCTCTTGGCGTTCTCCCTCACGCAAGTCGGCGTCCTATGTCTTGCTGGCTTTTGGCTCACATACAGCTTTGGCGCCGTTGACAAGGTCGCGCTTGGCACTGCCGGTGTGCTGAGCATCCGAAAGGACCTCAATCTCGTTGGCCAACAGTACTCTTGTGAGCATGACACTTCGCTAACTTGCGTTGGATACAGGCTTATGCCGCCAGGGGCCTCCTCCCTGATCTTCTTCGGACAGCTCATCTCCGTCTTTCCTGCGCTTTTCGTGAGTGACCGCCGGTCTTACGAGCACCCACGCTGACTTGGCAGCTGATGCAACGGTTCCAAACCGGAAAAGTCGTCGCCTGCAACGTCGTCGTGTGGGGCATTCTGTCGTTGGCTTCCGCCAGCGTCCAGAACTTTGCCGGTCTAGCGATATGCCGATTCTTACTGGGCTTCTTCGAATCCCTCACCTATCCCGGATTCTCGATCATCGTGGCTCAATGGTGGACTCGACCCGAGCAGACCGTCCGAGTGGCCGTCATCTACAATGTTGCGTCGACCATGTTCAACGGCCTGATCTCTTGTGAGCCAGCAGCCCTATAACAGCGCGTCGAGTCACACACGGGCTGATCGGTAGATGGGTGTTCATTCATCAACCATGACATAATCCATCAATGGCGAGCGCTCTTCATAATCACTGGAGCGGTCACTCTCGTCCTGGGCGTCACCATGCTCGTCTTCCTTCCGAACGCGCCTATGACGGCCTGGTGGCTTACTCCCCGTCAACGATGCATCGCCACCATGCGTCTGCGGGCTAATCGAACGGGCATCTCGAACAAGACTTTCAAAAAGTACCAAGCCAAGGAAGCACTCTTGGACATCAAGACCTGGTTGATCTTCTTCGCATTCATCGGTGTCAGTATATCGAACGGTGGCCTGTCCACGTTTGGTTCTATCGTCGTCAACGGTTTCGGATTCAGCACCCGGGAGGTACGTACATCCTCACGCTGCTCCGGACAATGCCAGGCTCACGCTTTCAGACAATGTTGGTACAGATACCTACCGGTCTTTTCGCATGGTTCCTATCCATCGTCTTCTCGTACATCGCTTTCAAGCTTGGGAACCGAACGGTCGTTGCCTTCTTCGCCGCTGTCCTCCCCCTCATCGGCACCATCATGCTCGTCACGATTCCTCGCTCCAACCTCGCGGGATCCATGATCGGCCTGTACATCACTTGGGGCTATTGGGCCCCTCACGTGCTGATGCAGTCGCAGATGGTCGCGAACACCGGCGGAAACACCAAAAAGACGGTCACGTACGGCATCACCTACTTTGGTTATCTGATCGGAAATATCATCGGGCCACAGACGTTCTTGGCCCGCCAGGCTCCCAAGTACCCCGGAGGGATCGTGGCGATGCTGGTGGGGTACTGTGTGTCGCTGTTCTCGATCGCGTTGTACTTCTTGCACCTCCGGAGGATCACGAGGAAGAAGGAAAGCGAGTTGGCCGAGATGGACCCTCTCGGTGCTCACGAGGATGATGGCCTGGCCGATTGGCAAGATGCGACAGACTTTGAGAACCCCCGGTTCAAGTACCATCCGTAGCGGAGAACTGGGACGCAGTGGCGGTCCGCGTGCTAGGCGGTCTGTCGCCTGGCGATTCCCGGCGGAAGATCCTGTTGATTTCGCGACCCAGCGATAGGTAGCGAGTCGAGCTGGCGGGATAATAATTGTATGCAATTCTGTTCCTTTGTGAAGCGACGTACGATGCTTTCGCTCCTCAAGCCGGTACAACCAAGATCAGTCGCGCATTCGACCGGTTGCGATGCTTGAGATGGGGTACCTCAATAAGCTCGGGTCGGGACAGTCGACCGAAGAACCTCGGCAGCTGCCCGATAGCCGAGTCACGGAGTAACCCGGTCCCTCATGTCCACACGTCTCACCAGGACGCTGATAAGCGTCTGCTAGGCAGAGATGACACTTGTGCTGCCGTCTCCCAACTTTGAACCATGCCGAAGAAGGGGGTGAATGTGTCCAGAGCATGTGATACCTGTAGGAAGCGGTGTGTCCGCCTCTGCCGGCCAGGATGGCGCTGCCAGCTGACCCAGCAGGAAGAAGCGCTGTGATGGTATCGAGCCGGTGTGCGGACTTTGTCAGAGAAAAGGGGAGTCATGCGTGTATCTCGGAGAAGATGGACGAAAGTGAGCGGAGCAGTTCTAGCGCGGAAGAATCCTGCTGACCTGCAGGAACGCGCATGAGATAGGACTCTTGCGAGCTCGCATAGAAGCGTTGGAAAGCAAACTCGGCGAGACTGCTGGCTCAGACCAGACATCATCGCCCCCGTTCACGTCACCGTCCGGTATCACCGAGCAGCCTATGCAGGATCTCCACATGTCGGTATCAGTCTCTCCGATCAACTCTTTCGACCAACACACCCACGACAGTCAGGTACAACCCCCCTTCCCATACGCCGGCCAGACCTGTGCCAGCGTCAACATCCTCCTCTCTCCGCCCCGCTCGCCAGGATCAACCGGGCCTCCCTGGTCCCGCTTCCTTGCCCCGATCGACATCGACAAGGCTCAGCACGACCTTGCCATACAAACTTTTGTGTCCTACTATTCACCCTGGTGTTGCCTAATCGACCCGGACCGCTTCTTATCGGACATGGCGGCGATGCCGGATGCGGCTGGCCACGATACCGGCTACATGACGGCTCATTACTCGGCAATGCTTCACAATGCCATGTATTTTACCGGCACATATATGTTGAAAGAACGGTGGCCAGATGTGATGGAGCGGCTGGACAAGGTCTTCTGGGGCCACGTGAACAAGTACGTGTCGTACGAAGGGGATCAACCGACCTTGGCGTCGTTGAGCGGATTCATCGTGCTCTCGTCGTAAGTCTTAGTCCTCTGCGACCCTCCACATCCCGACTCCTTGCCGACGCGAGGTCCCACCCGCTGATAGTCAGGTGTCACAGCATGCGCATGAAATACTCGGTGCACTTGAACGCCGGGTATATCCAGTTTGGATTAGCTTACGCGACTGTTTTCTCCGTACGTCCTTCATGTGTCACAGCTAGGGTGTTGACGCCCCAGCTCGGTCTCCAACGGGATGTACGTCCGACGATGTCTCGAGAGCGCGCTTCGCTGCTGATCAGCAGTGCCTGGACCAAGTCGCCAAAGGTCTCCTCTCCTACACCGATCGAGACCAGAGAATGCGCGTATACTGGGTCACCTGGATCCAAGATACCCTCCGCGCCATAGCATGCGGGCGACAGCCCCTCTTTCCCGATGTGACCGAGGTTCCGTACCCAAACATCGATGCCGAAGCTGACTCGAAACCCTGGCTTCCACCTCGACCGCTTGCTGAGGAGCAGTCGATACAAGGAGGCCATGGCAGAGAGACATACCCTGGAGCAGGTTTGCCTAGTATGGTCAGCACGACACTGTTCTGGCAGGCAAAGCTGAGCAGGATCATCAAGGCCATTCTGGCTGAAATGTGAGTGCTCTTAAATATCTAGTCTGGATAAGCACGCGTTGACTCGAAGGTCGTCCCGATCCTCGGACAACCACACACCTTCCCGAGCCTTCCCAGAACTTGTGGCTCGCCTGGAAGACTGGTATACGACCTGCCCTCTCCCACCTCCCGACGAGGCGCCTCTGCCTCACATAATTCTGCTCAACCTATTCTACCACACCGCCTGTGTGTTCCTCCTTCGGCCCTTCTACCAGCAGTCGCTCGACGCCCTCGCTGGTGGGAATCTAGCCGCGCGATGTGACCTGGCCGCATCCGAATCGCTAAGATTATCGAAACTGTATGACCAGGTCCACGGTATACAGCGAGGGCCCATGTCGCTCAGTGCGTACTCCATCTAATCAAGCAAACGCGATAGACGGCTGACATCGACAGTCTTTCCGGTGTTTGCCTCGGCAACAGTATTCATCCTGAGGGCGTCCACCTCGACCTCGCATGGATATCCCGATCTCCAGCTGTACGCGGACGTCGAGGCGTGCATCGCTCTCGTAGCTAAACTCGGTAAGGCGTATCCCGGTCGTCCACTGGCGTATGGCTGATGGCCTAGCCATCACGTGGAATGAGGCGCATCGCGGCCTCGGCGTCTTACTCTCGCTGAAGGACGATATGTTGCGGCATAGCTCCGAGTCTTCACCTGCAGCCGCGGCGGAGCAGGGGGCTGCCACACTGGCGGACTCGCTATTAGACACCTCGTGGATGGATCGATAACAGCAAGTGGCGTTTGAATCAGTCTGCGCATTGCGCAACTTTGTTTGCACGACTCTGTTCGAGCGTCGGCGCACTTGACAAATTCGGACACGCCTGCAGGGGGCCAACCAATATGTCCCGGAAAGTTGTCCGCGCCAGTGAGGCTGTATTGGCATGGCCATACTGGAGCTCCCTCGCGTAAGCGCTGTCAGCTGGCTTGACCTCTCCGTATAGACTACGGCACGTGTTGTTCAGAAACGAGGCATGATCCGTATGTGTATTCAACCCGCAAAGCATCAAACGATGTACATTACATGGACTCAAAGCACTCTTCCACCTCGTGCTCCTGTACGGCATCGTTGGGGCCGTCCTTGCAGCCGCTGCAATTCTTGCCGGACTAGTAGGCTTCGTATGGGTATTCAAAAGTCGAGAGCATTGCCCCGTGCGTGTCCCAGTTCACTGCAGCGGACCTGTCGAGCGACCATGCAATTATGTCATACTGTATCAATGCTACAAACCGTCCTCGACTCAACCTTTCGCCGACTTGTACTGCTTCCCTCCAATCGTTTCCGCATCCTCGGACTTCCCTTCGCCTCAGATACCTTCAACGATATCCCCAACTGGCCCCTTCCTCTCCTGTTCCCCGACCAGGCTCTCTCCCGGGGCGAGTGCTGGCCGATCGAGCGCCTTGCCCTCCAGCACCTGCTTGACTTCCTCCAGGTTGAGCGTTTCATACTCGACCAGAGCCTTTGCGAGCTGGCGGTTAGCCTCGCCTCCCGAGCCGGCGTTATCAGGGGCCGTCCATGCTACTTACCGTGTGCAATTGCTGCTCGTTGTCCCTCAGAAGCTTTTTCGTGCGCGCCATACTCTCATCCAGGAAGCCTCTGATCTCGCCCTCGATCTCGTCCTTCTTCTTGCTTGACAGATACACAGACTCCTCGTCGCCGTGAGCGACCAGTCCGACCTTGTCGCTGAACCCATAGTTCTGGCATGAGCACAATCAAGCCATATTTCAGAAATCGACCTACCCTGATCATCCGCGTAGCAACGTCTGTAGCTCGCATCAAGTCGCTCGAGCATCCCGACGTTGTGTCGTCCTTACCGTAGATCATCTCCTCGGCTGCTCGGCCACCGAGCGCGACGTCGATCATGGCAGTGTACTCCCGGCGCGTGTACGAGTCTGGTGTCAGCGACTTCGGCCCTTGTCTGTGTCCGTCCCGGCTCGGACTCACCCTTATCCTGCTCGGGCAGCTGGAAGGTGATACCCAGGGCTTGGCCTCGCGGCATGATCGTCCTGTCGTCAGCTCAGGTATGGATACTACCAGCACGCCAGCTCACACTTTATGCAGCGGCATAGCCCCCTTTGTGTGCATCGCCACAAGCGCATGGCCGCCCTCGTGGTAAGCCGTAGCCTTCTTCGACTCTTCCGTAACATAATGCGATCGTCGCTCGGCGCCCATGAGGATTCGGTCTAGTGTGAGCTCGAGGAGGAAACTTGTAGGGAGGAGAAAGCACCTTTCGCCCACTCGAAATGTTTCAGCTGGACACTTTTGCTGCCATCCCGGGACGCCTTGACCGCGGCCTGAAATGAGTTATATTCTTACTGGACATCGACATCTCCTGCAGCTCACCTGGTTGACCAAGTTCTGCAGATCTGCTCCGCTCATACCGGGACATCCACGCGCAATGATGGACGGGTCGACCTCGACATCGGCTTGCACATCCGCCATGTGGTGCTTGAGGATCTCGACTCGGCCTCGCACGTCCGGCAGACCGACAACGACTGCTGCTCAGTTCCGATCGAGACGGTGTCAGCGATCGACTTACCATGCCTGTCAAATCGACCAGGTCGGGTCAAGGCCTTGTCCAACGATTCGGGGAAGTTCGTAGCGGCAATGATGATGACACCCTCGGACTGCTCGAAACCGTCCAGTTCGACCAGAAGCTGATTGAGCGTCTGCTTCATGTAGTGCTGGATGTCAGTAAAGACTCCAACCTCTTCGCTTCAGCCATACCTGGTCCTTGGCAGATCGCTTCGATCCGATCGCATCCAGCTCGTCAATGAAGACGATTGCAGGTGCCTTCTTCCGCGCCGCATCGAAGAGCTCCCGAACACGCTTGGCTACGAGTCAGCTCCGACATCGAGTTCGAGTCCGGGCAGCTCACCTCCAACACCGACAAACATCTCCTCAAAGCTCGAACCAGAAGCGAACAGGAACGGGACTCCCGCCTCACCAGCCACAGCCCGCGCAAGCATCGTCTTTCCCGTTCCGGGCGGGCCGGTCTGCGCGTCAACAGCGGCCCTACCTCATCTCTCTTGCGACTCACCAGCAGCACACCCTTGGGCAGTCGGCCACCGAGCGTCGAGAACTTCTCAGGGTTCTTCAAGAACTCGACGATCTCCTCCAGTTCCTACACGTCAACTGGGCTATCAGTTCACCAGGCCGGACTTACATTCTTGGCCTCTTCGACACCATGCACATCCGAGAATTTGACGACCTTGCCCTCTTCCGGCTCAAACTCGGCTGGACCTCGTCCGGCCTTCAGTAGACCCGTGCTTTGCATGACCATCGACATGACCGTCAGGATGATGAATCCCCATATGCCCATCATGATCAGCCACCTGAGGGCTTTCCATGCATTGGCCTGTGGTGTGGGCGGTGCGAGCTGGACGTAGATTGGCGAGAGGGGAGTTCCCGCCGCTGCCCCTGTTGAGGCGAGCGGGCTCGATCCAACGGAAGGCGGCGGAGTGGACATTGACGACGGTGACGATGAAGACGACGAGCCAGACAGCGAGGACAGAATGGACGAACGGCCGGCAGTGGTAGGAGCCGGGCTGGCCGAAGACAAAGTCGATGTAGAGGCAGCGACGGCGCCAGTAGAAAGCGCAGCGGAGGTGACAGGCGCCGATGAACCGGTTGATCCGACGGCCGAAACGATAGCGTCCCGCCTGCGAACCATGGCAGCGATCTCTCCGAGCCTACCGCTCCTGCTCAGACCCTCCAAAAACAGTGCCCAGGCCTCATCGCTCCCAACCAGCACCTCACGCGCCTTCTTGGTATCCGCACTTGGGTCCGATGCTAGGGCCAGCGTTTCGTAGTACCTCGTCAGGCCGTGGTACTCCCCTCCATCCAGCAATGCCTTGAGCAGGGCGAGGTGCGCAGCGAGGTCGCCGGGCTGAGCCAGCGTCTTCGTCTCCAGTTCGGCGATCTGGGTCTGGAAGGGAGTCAGCGGTGCATCGAGATCATGCGGCGCGGGTACCGGATGAGCGGGGGTGGCAGAGGCTTGAACGGTCTCGGCGGGTGGTGTCGGCGTCCGGGAGAAGATGCCGCGGGGAGTGGGAGATGTGGTCAATGTACGAATGGACTGAAGCGGCGTGACGGGTGCAAGGATGGATGGACGAGTCAGCTGGCAATCAGCTAGGCTCGACACGACATGCATTGGGTTCCCTCGTGGCTGGCAGCGATGGCCGGCTTTGTCAAATCATGACCACCGCGACCGATCGGGAAGCAATGACTCACGGTGCGAGCCTGGTTCAACATCCCAACCTGGTTTCTGCATCCCGCCAGGGGTCTCAGCAGATCCAGCACAGCCCCTGTCGTCGGGCGTGACATGCTGCGAGCTGTCTATCGATGTGTATGCGTCGGATGATGTGTTCAAGCGTCGAAAGTGATCGGACTGCCGCGACTTTTCCGAGCCTTTGACTTCGAGCGCCGGTCGAAACGTCAGCGTTCATTTTCGGCGTAAACCGGGTGGCGGGATCCGGCTCCGGTACCTGACCCAGCGTCTGCTGCAGTGCCATCGGACATGCGGTCGACATGCATACACATACAAGGTCCGACTATGTTCTATACACCAGTACCGGCTCGTTGTACCCTTTCATGCCCTCTGTCGGCCATTGATAAGGCCCTGTCGCCTGTACCGTGGGCACCTGCTGCGCAAAGCCCGGAACCCCTTGATACCCATAGGCGGGTCGTAACGGTCCCTGGCTGTACAAAGCAGGATCATACCCCTGCGTTTGCCTTCTAGCGCCCCATCTCCAGCTGCTTAGCCCCTCATACTGCCGATCGCGCAATTGCGCCATGTACCACTGTGCATAAGCCATCGTGCCCGGTGGCGCTGGCGGCCGATCTTTGCCGTCCCATTCGCCCGCCGGCCACCGCTGGCTCCGCCTGGAAGGTCGGTTAGGGTTGAGGAAGTGCCCCGGATTCTCCGCAAGGAACGCGGCGCGGTCAGTTTCTGACAGTCGGGAGAATGCGAGGCTCTAACCTGTCAGCGGCAGCCTCACCTTCGTTAGAGCTCGGTACTTGCCTCCCGCTCCATCTTGTGCTTCTTCCGCACCCACCAGATGACCCCTGCAATGCAAGCCAAAGCGATCACCCCGCCAGTGATACCAAATCCTATCGCCAGCTTCTGGCCATTTGTGGTCGGTCCTTGATCGTAGGGCATTCGGCCGGGCGTGGCCGTGCTCACGTCGGCAAAAACCGTATACGCGGCGGTGGGGTCTTGTATGGATGCGCCGGAATAAGTCGGCGCAGGGGCAATGGAGATCGTCTGCGTGGAGAAGAACGATTTCTGCGATACCAGTGGAAGTCGGCAGGTGTTGTCAGAGTACTGCTTTGAGTACGAGCAGGGGTTCCTGAAGCTCACAATAGTCGGTTTCATCCAGGTCTGATTGACCACAAACATGTACCATCCCGGCTCGAGGAACATGAACTTGTATGCCGACACCCAGTTCTCGGCCGTTGCTCTTCGATCAGAATCGATATACGACAAGCTGTCGAGGGCCTATGGGCTCACCCGCAGAGACCGCTACTCCCTTCGGGGATTGCATCCGGATCGTCCGGCGACTCGGGGCCCGAGCCTGGGAAAACGTCCACCTGAGATCAGAGACAGTCAAGCCAGAGGCTGTGATGACGCACGGAATAGTTCGGGAATACTAAAACAGGCTGGACGCGCCTCAGCCATCCGCCGACTGTCGGTGCAGGTCTCGCAACAGCGTCTACGAAGCCGAAGGTATAGTTGACTCCTGCGATAAGCTTGGTCCTCTTACCTTCTGGTACCCTCTTCGCTTGCTCCTCCCGTGTTTATCAGGTCCGCTTCCCTCTTTGCCGTACGGATTTTTGAATGTGGTCAAATGCCGTACGGTTTTTTGAATGTGGTGAGAATGACTCACCGACATAAATTTTCTCCCACGGGTTGGGCATGATCAACCCAATCGTCGCAGCTAAGGGTAATGGCTGATCTACCGGAGTGAGCGTCTTCGTAGGCCGCTGTTCATCCTCTGCGCTCGTCTCGACGGAAGCTGATTCTGTAGCGGTGGGCTCCAACGTCCTCGTCACTGGCTCTGTTTGGCGTTCCATCATGATGTTTGAGAGTAGAAAGTGGTCCAACGCTAGAGTATCCCGGAGTGGTGGCGCATCGGTCGCGGACACGAATGTCCGGGCGAAATTCAGCGACACTAGCTGGGTGAGCCGCATGCCCAGCGAGTATGGAGACGAGACCAAAAGAGGGGAGTGGAGGTCGACTGGTCAAAATGATTAAGCAGTGGTTCAGCGCTCACATGCGTTGCTTCGTCAATGTCGCGGCCGAAAGGAACACAGCAAGGCACACACGGTCATCGCCGATCAATGATGGTCAACGAGCGTTTCAGCATGAGAGGAAGAGCTGCCTGTCAGAGGAAGAGGGGTTGTAGCTGTGCCAATCATTGTCTGTGGCCCACAGGACCTTCTGTCCAAAACTTGTGCTTATGCCCAATCGAAGATGCACCGCACCCCTCTGAAAACTGCCGACCATGCATTGACGCATGCTCCGGCCGCCTTTGCCTTGAGCCGAGTGCCACTGAGAAATGCGCCACGTGACCTCGTTGTGTGAACTGGTGACGTCAACAAAGCGCCGGAAGCCAAGGCAAGCGCCATTGACACACACAAAGGGTCCGACCCAACAATCCTCGTCTCATCTCAACCCCCTCTGGCCCTCTCAGTTTTACCATCATCCCAACAGCAATCAATCCATCATGGCTATCACTGACGGTCTCCTCATCAAGGTGAGCGCTGACTTGGCTGATCCTGCGCGACCAGGCTTTTCGCCACTGGTCGCGCTGCGTCCAAGGGATGCCAGCGAGGTGGCACAGCATTGACATCCAGGTTGTGAACATCATCATCTACGCCGTCTCGCTGGGTAGCAATGTCTACTCTGTCGCCGGTCCCGATGACATGTACGGCAGCTCCAAGGTGAGTTGGTCCTGCCTTCGCCCAAAGCCTCGCTAACGGCCAGACTACGTACATCACGCCATCATACTATGTGTGTTCTTGCTCGACCCCTGGGACCGGTCCAAGCTGACCCCTAGGCGTTCTACGTGTGGTCCCTGATCCACCTGCTTCTCCTCGGCACGATGATCTTCCAATTCACCACCCGCGGCAAGGAGATCGTCGTTGACTCGATCCACTGGCGCTTCGCCCTCCTTGGCATCTTCAACTCGGTCTACATCTTCTTCTGGTCCCGACACTGGTACATTCTGGCGTTCGTCCTCAGCCTGCTCGTCTCCGCCACGGTCTCGCAGATCTACTACGTTGTGAAGAAGAACCACAGCAGCAAGGAGAGCTGGGGTGAGGAGGCGTTCGTCCACCTCCCTTTCTCGCTCTACCACGGTTGTGAGTCCGCGGCTACTCGCCTTGGCAGAGCTGACACCAGGGACCATTGTCCTCGTTGTGCTCTCCCTCTTCGAGGCTTTCGGCGTCAACGCCCACACCCACAAGGCTGGAATCTGGACCAAGATCTTCGTGTTCCTGGCGTTCGTTTTCCTTGAGACCACGGCGGCCGCGTACGCCTTTGCCAGCCGAGAAGGCGACGCTGCTGGAGCGGCCGCTATTACCTGGGCGCTCTTCGCCATCTGTGAGCCGTACATGTGACACTTTGGTCGGCGCTAACTCCCCAGTCATCCACCAGACCAGCTCAAAGTTCATCCACTGGTCCGCCTTTGTCTTCTTCATCCTCTCCCTCTTTGCCATCCTCAAGTCGCTCTAGTGAGTCCACGTCTTCGCGATCCGCTGGACCCGGACGCTGACTCCAGCACCACTATCCGAAGCGGCGGAAACGTTCTGCACGACGAGGAGCGAGCTCCGCTCGTTTCTGGCTCGACTTAATTGCCCACGGCTCAAACGACCCGCTCACTGGCTATCCCGACATACTTGAGAATCGGACGACGGAACACGACTGATATTTATAGGCTTTAACGAGCGGATGGCGGATGTGAATCTCAGCAGCGAGGGATGAGAACGAGCATGTCTAACAACACGTTAATAGGATCATGCATGTGACATGGCGCCTTCGAGTCAGAGGTCTACCTTCGCCTCGTCACCGTTTCGTCCGCTTGCTTCGCCGCACTTCTGGCTGTGACGGAGCATCATGAGCTTTCGTTATCGCCGGTTTCGCCTCTTCCTCGGGCTCCGACAGTCCGGAAGAGTCTTCTGCAGCTTTCGTTGCTTCTTTCGGTTTCCGCTTGACCCCGTTCGGTGTCCGTTTGCCACCCTCCCCGCCCTCAGTCTTCGTCGTCTTCGTCGTCGCCTCATCATCCCGTGCGGTCGCCCCCTTTCCCTTCTTGCCGGAAGGCAGCAGCTCCTCCCAGCCGCCTTTTGTACCCAACTGCACTACCGCCTCGAACGCCTCGGGGGTCACGGGCTGCACACCTAAGCGTTAGCTGTGCACAGCACCTCAAATGCGACCGTAACAGCTCACTGAGCCTGCCTCGATTGACAAGAGCCATCTCTTTGAGCGCTTTGAACCCTCCCGCCCCTATGTACGCGACCTGCTCCGGTATGGCCGACAGGGAAACCAGGTATTTGATCAATGCCAGCGTGGGCGGGTGTTCTAGGCGCCGCTTGAATTTGACGTCGACCTGGAAGTGAGCTTTCCAGCGTCAATCCACGGACGCCCAGCTCACCATGTACCATGTAGGCTCTTCCTTGGTCGTTTTGGCGTCAAAGTACGGATGAGATCTTCTGTCATTCTGGTCGTGATAATCGCTCTGAGGGGCTCACTCGTCCCATGCGGTATCTGCCAGTCAATGTCTGATCCGATGAGCTCCGGCAGCAGACGCACAGTCTGGGTAGCCTTCCTTTGCGATTTCCGCAAGGGCAAAAACTCCTGGTAGCTTGCAGTTGCTATGGTAGAAGAGCACCTGCCTTGAGCGATTGTTCCGTCGCCAGCGGCCCGCGAGCTTGTGCGCCCAAGCTCACCTCGTCGCCGAGCTTCATCTTCTCCTTCATTATCTTCTTGGCCTCATGACTGCGTACGCCTGCCCGTGAGCTCGAGGCGATGCTGCGCGTCTCAGTCGACATACCATCCCATGGCGATGTGCTTGGGTGTGAGACTCTCCCTGTCGGTAAACCCGAAACAAAGCTCACCCGATCGCCTCGAAATCATCCACCGAGAACTGATGTGTGAGCACGCGCCGGTGACCACGAGGGTCGTCTCTTCACCTTGACATCCTTGCCTTTGACCACCCGCGAGTCCGGCTCAGCTTTCATCAGCCACGGCATCTTGTTCTGAGCTGCACAAGCTGTAGATTGAGACAAGGAAGATGCTCATTCCGTTCAGCACGCAACGCTCATGGCCTATCTCCCCGGGCCAGGCGTAAACAATCCAGGCACGGCGGGCGACACTTTCCCACGGTGTCATCCGATATTTCTGAGTCTCGGTCGTCTACCGGTGAAGACGATCTTGTGAGTGTCGAGCTTGCATCACTCGCCAGACCGCATAGCATATCGTACCGTGAAGAGGCACCATGGATCTGAAGCGGAAACACGTCGAGTTTCTGCAGGAACAGGCGACCGCTCGAGCACTAGGCCAACCAGGAGCGCCAGCTCAGCCAGCCCCCAAGCAGCCCAAGCAGCCCAAGGTAGGTTTAGAACCCTGCACAGAGCTGCGTATCGGGCTGATGACCAGCCAAAGTCGGAGAAGAAGAAGAAGTATCTGGCCAAGAAAGCGAAGCGGCACAAGATCCTCACAAAGGCCAAGAAAGCCGCCGCGCCGAAGAACAAGGTCTGGACGCCAGGCAGCCAAGATGGGAGCAGTGACGAGGACAGCGATGGAGAGGAGGACAACGGCAACGCTCAGGCTGGGCCGTCGAAGCTGCCAGAGCCTGTGCCGGCGCCAAAGGTTGACCTGAGCCTGGCGACGGCCAATGGGGAGGATGATGAAGCGGTCGACGAGGCTGCTGAGCGGGAACGGCGGAGATTGCAGAAAAAGGAGAAGAGGGCGATGAGAGATCATGAGGAGAAGCGAAGGCGGAAGGAGGAAAAGCGACGATTGAGAGAAGCTGAGGAGCGAGCAAAGGAGAAAGGAAAGGCAAGGGCGGAGGCGGGACAGGAGGACGGCGAGGAGCATGATCGGTCTAGGGATGAAGATGTGGAAATGGCGGAGCCGGCAGGCGAGGGAAACACCGAGAACGGCGACGGGCTACCGACACTGGAACATCCAGAGACGATCGACCGGCCGAGTTCGCCACCTCTGCTCGAGGCATTCCCGTTACCGACTTCTGCCCCAGCACCGGATCCATTATTGCTCTCACGGCAGGGTCTGCCAGCGGGGCTGGAGCATGCACAGCTGGTGGACCAGGATCTACGGATACCGATAGACGACGTCGAGTTTACGATCAACCGACAGAGGCAGAAAGGAGTGGGTGAGAGGATGGCGAGACGGCTCAAGGAGGCGGGAGTGACCGAATTCTTTGCCGGTACGTTGTGGTGTCACAGTAGCCTCTGACAGCAGTACAAGCAGCCTTGCTGCCCCATCTACTAGCGCTTCCGCTTGTCCCAAACCCTTTCAGGCCGCTGGACGATTACCTCATCTCGGCCCCGACGGGTTCGGGAAAGACTCTGGCGTATAGCATACCGGTGATCAAGACGCTGGAGGATCGCAAGATCGTCAGGCTGAGGGCGCTGATTGTGCTGCCGACGCGGGATCTGGTGGTGCAGGTGCGAGAGACGCTGGAGAGTCTGGCCAAGGGCACTGGACTGGTCGTGAGTGTTCCTGCATGGCGACAGCATGCGAGACGCTGACGTAAGATTGGGACGGCAACAGGACAACATAGCTTTGCGCACGAGCAGAACCAGCTTATCGCTGAGCGGGATGAATTGTGAGACTGCAAATGCTGTGATGGAACACAGCTGACGAGTAGACTGCTCGGCGGATCCAGCAAAGTCGACATTCTCATTGCAACACCGGGTCGTCTTATCGACCATCTGTCGAAGACGCAGAACTTCACCCTGCAACACTTGCGGTTCCTGGTGAGTGACGAGGGCATTGCATGATCATCAATTGACTCCAGATCATCGACGAAGCAGATCGGCTGTTGAACCAATCCTTCCACAACTGGCTCCAACAGGTCCTGTCACACACCCGTCCACCGACCGAACGCATCCCTGTGCCCGAGGGATTCGTCCGTAAACCCTGGGACCTGGTCGCTGGTGAATGGCAAGCAGCCTATGGCATGATCGACACCGACAACGAATTCTTCCGACCGCCAGAATCAACGGTGAGCTCCACCCAGGCTGTATACATGGTCATGCTAATGCCAGTGCCAAAAACTGCTCTTTTCGGCAACGCTCACCCGAGACCCCGCCGCAATCGCCTCGCTTCAGCTTCGCAACCCGCAATACTTCATTGTCCAAGACGGATCCGACCCGACTTTGTCACTGAGCGAGTCCTTTGCCCTCCCATCGACGCTCAGTGAGAAGTACCTCGTCGTCCCGCCTCAGCTCAAACCGCTCAACCTGGTGCATCTATGCCACTCTTTGGGCGTGTCGAACGGGCTGGTGTTCACTAAATCGGTCGAGAGCGTGGGCCGGCTTGTGGCGCTGCTCAACTTCTTCGAGGAGGCATATGCGGCGAAGAAACGCGTGGTCGTCAGGGGTTACACGGCGGAGATGAAGCCGGGTGAGAGGAAGGCCGTCCTGGCCGACTTTGTCGCGGGCAAGGTGCACTTGTGAGTTGCGCCCGGAATCCGGCTGCCTTCCTGTTGGAGGCTGACAGCTAATGCCAGGCTTGTGTGCTCGGATGTCATTGCGCGAGGTCTGGATCTCCCCTCCGTGGCGCATGTGATCTCGTATGACACGCCCGTCGATCTTCGCAAGTATGTGCACCGAGTGGGACGTACGGCGCGAGCTGGACGAGAAGGGACGGCTTGGACGTTAGTGGAGAAGCAGGAGGCACTGCATTTCAAGGGGATGATGCGAAGTGGAGGGAGGCAGAAGTCGGTCAAGAAGGTCAAGGTGAAGGAGGATGACTTGGCCGGGTACAAGGATGCGTATGGGCGCGCGCTGGAGCGCGTAAAGGAGGTATTTGTCAGGCAGGAGTAGCGGTCGCCGATATATGCATTGCTGCTGCCCATGTTGACCGAGGAAAGGGTGAAGAGTGAGGAGCCGGAGAAGGCGGATTACAATTTTGTAATGAGATTTACCCTGAGGGATTGAAAAGCCACGCGGGGGCCGGTGATCGGCGTCTCAGCTGATTTGACTGTTCGAGCGTCGTGTTGCTATTTGCAGCGCGTCTCGTCCTTTTCGTCATTTTGGCACCTCTGACCGCTTTCATCTGTCTCTATCCCCATCGTCCAACCAGCTCGCTCTCCGCTTCATACCCATACCCATCCCCCTCTCTTCATCTCTTTGTGCATCCCTCTGCGTCATGCCGAGCTATTCATCATAGACACAGTCCTATTCTGTGATCTCACCGACTCTCACCGACAGCTGTGTACAGCAACACAAACCGAACACGGCCGAGGGCATCGCCGCCAAATAACTCCCCACGATGCCCTCCTTACCGTCCCACCTCAAGCTGCCGAGCAAAGCCGTCAAGGCTCGCGCGCTCTTCCTCAACTCCCTCAACTTCTATCGTGTACACCTGTTGACGTTCACACTGGTGCGTACAGTCCCCGAAACCGACGATCAACTGACTCCAGGTCCCGTTGATCATGTCCGGTATCATGTACGGCATCAACACCGAATACAAGATCGAGTACATCGACTGTTTATTCAACTGCATGTCGGCCATGACGGTTACTGGGCTCGCGACGGTCAATCTATCCACTATGAGCGCGACGCAGCAGGCCATGCTGTTCGCGCAGATGATCATCGGTAGCCCGGTGAGCTCGGGAGGGCGCCCGTGGAACGTGCGCTGACAGTAGACCGTCGTATCGATCATTATGATCGTTGTCAGGCGGTACGTCCACGCACCAAACCCGCCCACTCGTAGGGGCATGTCGCTGACGATGCAGACACTTCTTCCAGCAGAAGTTTAAGCATGTCATACAGGAGCAGCAGAAACGGCGTTCATCGTTCAACCTCGCCAAGACAATCTCCCGCGTCACGCCAAATGGCCCGCCGCTCACTGCTCTTCGCAAGAAGTTCAGCATGAGCAGCAAGCCCGAGCCTGAGAAGGTGAGCGTGATTGAACAGATCCTGTCCCTGTTGCGTTCCCTCGGTAGCGGCTAAACTCAGCCCTCGCCTTCACCCGATTCACACGGAAGATCATCCGACGACCAAGTCCCAACCCCTTCCACTGTCGAGACGAAGCCGGTCGTGCAACCTTCAATCGAGCGTGCCATCAACCTGAAGCCACCATCGGCAGGAAAGCACAAAGGGCCGAAGAAGAAGCAGAACATCTCGGTGTCGATGATCAAACGGGTGGAAGGGGGAGGAGTTGGATTGATGAACCCAATGGGGTGGTATGACGCCGAGCGACCTAGTCCGACGCATACTCCCGGGAGGCACGACGATTCGGCCTTGGAGACGTCGGACTCCGAAGACTCGCCGACGCCAACGCCGAGAACGAGCGCACCGCCGCCGCCGTCGGGTCTGGGGTTGGAGGATATGAATGCAGAGGGTAGGGATTCGTTGCGGTCTCTACCCGCATTTGTCATGGACAGTCCGCCCAGAATGGATTCGAGCGAGATGGAGTGAGTCAAGGCGATCTGAGTCTCGCTGACTTCAGGCGATCGCCCACTCATGTACCCTATGCCGGCAGACAGCTCGGAGAAGAAGAGGCGTTTCCCCGATCCAGGACGATTGCGTTCAACGACGGTGACGATGGGATGGACCATGATCGGGGGATGGCCACGGGACGCGAGGGCGGGATGTTCCCGCGGACAGCTACACACCGTAGTCAAGCTGCCGGTCCCGGCCCGGGGTTCCCTTACTCGACAACGGCGTCGTCGTTCCCCCGGACCTACTCGCTGAGACCTTCCGTCTCCCGTAAACCCGACACGAAGAACTCTGGATTCGGTGGTTTCCCCACTCCATTCGAGATCGTCAAATCGCTGGTCAACAAATTCGCGCCGAACGCCTCCCGGACGCTTACCAAAACGCTCACGATGCCCCGCGCGGCGACTTTCAGCGGGAGAGATACGATGACCAGTGGCGGAGTCGATAAAGAGGTCCCATATATCTCATTTGCCGCTACGGTCGGGAGAAACAGTCGGTTTACGGGTCTGACCGAGGAACAGATGGACGAGCTGGGTGGCGTGGAATACCGCGCGTTACGCGTGCTGTTGTACATCGTAATTGGAGTGAGTCGCAGACGAGGGCGCGGGCGCATTGAAGTTCTCTCCATCTGACCTGCAGTACGTTTGCTTCATCCTCATCGCGAGCTTTATCATCATCGCCCCTTATATTGGCGCGGGGGGACGTTACGATTACGTGTTCGAAAGTCAGCCACGTGTGGTCAAGATACCATGGTTTGCGCTCTTCCAGGTCGTCTCGGCGTTTTCGAACACGGGTATGAGTTTGGTCGATCAGAGTATGATCCCCTTCCAGAAGGCGTACTTGATGATCTACAGTAGGTTCGCGTGGAGAGCACGCCGGCTACGGACTGACCGCCAGTTATGATGTTCTTGATCTTTGCTGGAAACACTGCTTTCGTGAGCGAGGTCTTGCCGTGTAGATATGTGAGCTAACTGTAGCCTGTTCTGTGAGTACCAAGGTCGATTGGGATTTTGCTTGACTGACACGACACTAGGCTGCGTATGACTGTGTAGGTTGAAGACGTAGCTATACGATGCTCAGATTCCTGACCCTCAGGTGGACCATCTACAAGATCTCCCCAAAGGAGTCGCGGACGCGCGAAACGCTGAAATTCTTGCTGGATCACCCACGACGGTACGTCAAGTCACGTTTCAGCGTATAAGACTTGACGGCCAGATGCTTCATCTACCTCTTCCCCGCTACGCAAACCTGGGTCCTCGCTCTCGTCATGATATCTTTGACGTGAGTCCATCGCCGACGTCCGCCGACGTCCTCAAGCAGCAGCATCTCACACCAGTCTTACCGATTGGGTCTGCTTTCTCGTGCTTGACATTGGCACGCCAGAGATCCAGTCATTGCCTGTTGGGACGCGAATCTCTGCCGGCTTCCTGCAGTCCGCAGCGGTTCGCGCTGCTGGTTTCGCGATTGTGCCGATCGCTGCTCTAGCTCCAGCTGTCAAGTGAGTGCACTGAGCTGACATCTGACATAGGCTGATCTCAGGGTGCTTTACACTATAATGATGGTTCGTCGAAGATTCACACGCCTGAGTATGAGAGCCGGGAGCTGACATCTCAGTACATTTCAGTTTACCCCGTCGCCTTGTCCGTACGAGCCACCAACGTCTACGAGGAGCGGTCCTTGGGCTTGTTCGCCGATGACGATGAGGAAGACTACGAGACCACCAATGAGAAGGGCGCTCAAGCTGTGGCAAAGTACCTCGGGTGGCAGTGAGTTTTTCGGTTTGCGCCGACGGGCCAAGCTGATCGCAGTGCACGCCGGCAGCTTGCCTTCGATATTTGGTGGCTTGGTTTTGCTCTGTGGCTCATCTGTATAATTGAGGCGAGTCCGCAGTATCGTCTGAGGATCTGAGCTGACGAGCAGAGGACCGAGCTAGAGAACGAGGAAACCGCATCGTGGTTCAACATTTTCAGCATCATCTTCGAGCTTGTCAGCGGGTACGGTACTGTTGGGCTCAGCTTGGGCCTGCCGTATGAGAACTACTCGTACGTTGACGCTTCTTGCCCGATTCGGGTGCATCTGACGCGCAGACTTTCTGGTGGATTCCGCAAGCTATCCAAGCTGGTCCTCATAGCTGTCATGCTCCGAGGCCGTCATCGTGGTCTGCCCGTCGCTATTGACCGGGCCGTCATGCTCCCCAAAGATTTTACCGCCGAGGAAGAAGCCGCGCTAGAGGAGACGCGATCGCGCCGCATGTCCCGTCGGGGATCTTTCGGAGTACCGGACGAGTTCATGGCGAGTCTGCGCCGCGGGTCCATGTCGAACATGTCGCAGCATACGTCCAGGCCGGATGCGCCTATCGACCCCGTATCCGGTCAGCCACTGCGCCGGACGTCATCCCCACCCGGCACAATCCGGTCCAGAACAGGCAGCAACCCCCCGCCGAGTCCTTCGAGTCTGCAGTTCGCGCTTGGACGGAGTAGCAGCGAACAGAGATCGCGAAGTCCGGTCGCAATGAAGGGCGGGTCGTTGACACCGGTCCAAGAGTCGAGCATGTCCAGAGCGAACACACGGACGGACGTGTAGGGGTAATCCAGCGAAGTTGGTCATAGCCGTATCGCGCACTCATCTCACGTGGACAAGGTAGCATAATTTTTCTTCAGTCCGCCTCATTCTGTTGTTACACTACGACCCGTACTTGTATATAGCATGCATGGATACATTGCGACTGGCACTTTGATGACTGGTTTACTACAAGGAAGCTCTCACGCCTTGCCGGCCGAACCGAATAGCTTGATCCACTTCTCGCACTCGCGCGCCATGACTTCTGTTGCTTCCTCCTGAGCTTCAGGGAAGGGCTTGGACGCAAGGCCGGCTGACAGGGCGGCTGCGTACGGGTCTCGGCACCACGAGTTGACGTTGATCTGCGGTTAGTTGAGAGACAGGTCGAAGGGAAGCGGCGCGGGACGTACCTTGCTCACGCCAAGCTTGATCATTTTGGGCCAGTACTCCTCGGGAAGCTCGTCCGTGCCGTGGGCGCTGAAGTCAGCGGAAGCACAACCAGACAACGGCGCACAGATGCTCGGGGTCACGTACCAGACCGGCACTCTGCCTTTGAACTGGGATCCGAGGGTCTCGAGTCTGGGCATCAGCTGGACATCGTCACAGGAACGGCGAGCACACTTACAGGTCAAAGCGCCATGATGGCCCGCCGAACGTCTTGTAGCTTCCATGTCGGTTCCCGACACACGGCGCCAGGATGTCCGCGCCCGTCCTGTATGTCAGCACCCGCACGCACCTACCCTCGTCCGGTGCACTCACTCCCGCATAAACACCTCGGCCTTGCTCGGATCAGTGAGCATCTCGCCCGTGATCTCCCGCACGCCTGCCTCTCCACCTTCCAGCCGTCCGAGCTCCACCTCGGTCGAGATGCCCTGCGCCTTGCATCGGTCGATGAACGGCTTGGCAATCGCAATGTTCTCCTCCTCGGTGTCGGCATGCGAGGCGTCCACCATGATACTGTCAAACTTGACCCCGTGCTTCTCGGCATACCCGATCGCCTGCTCGAGCGCCTCGGCCGTCGTCGCGTGATCGAGGTGGACCGCGATGGGCACGCTCGCCGAGTGTGCGAGCTCGACGCAGAAGCGGAGGTAGGGCAGCCCGCCGTACTCGAGCGAGATGGGGAAGAGCTGCAGGATCGCGGGGGACTTGGTACGCTCAGCGGCGCGGACAAGCCCGATCGCCGAACCGGCGTCGTAGCATGCCTGGGCGAGGATGCCGTAGCCTTCTTTCTCTGCTTTGGAGAGGATGGACAGCGTGAGGTTGTTGGAGAGGGACATGGCGAGGGTGTTGGTGATGGTGCGGATGGTAGGCAAGTGTGCGGATAGAGCAGCAGCGCCGGGCTATAGCATGTCATACTAGTACCCCCTGGTGCGAGGTGGTAACGGTAAACTCGGCAATAGCAGGAGTACGGAGGTCGGTCGGACCGGCACAAAGTCGGCCCGGTCATCATCCCGATTCAGCAATTGCCGCTGGCAACAGGTCGGTCCGCTCCACCGTTGTCATGAGCTCAGGCGTCTACAAGCAGATAACAGATGAGTAGCAAAGCTCGCTCAAGTCACGAATCTGCACCTTTCCGATCTCTGACCTATTAACAGTCTGGAGCGTACTAGCACAGCGTTCACTGCTCGCGGCCGGCTGAATCGGGCCCGCCGCTGCCGTTCGCGCCGGGGCGATGGGACCCATTGGTTCCCCTGGGTGCAGTCCACGCATTGGCCCCATTGGTCCCGTTCGAAGGCGGCGCTCGCAGACCGCTGGCATTAATGCTGGTCTCATACACCCCGGGCTAGGCGTGCTCACATACCCCGAAGGAAGACCTGCCGTGAAAGCTCGGAATGGGCCGCTGATTGTGGCCTCCAGAGTCGCTTGGCTGGATTCTCGGCTTCTGGGCTGAACACCCCCCGAGCTGTGGGCCCCGTTGATACCGGCGGTTCTGGACGAGGAGTTTAGAGACTCTGGGCTTGCCGTCCCCCCTATGAACAAGCTGCGGATGGCGGCCGCGACATCTTCGTTGTTCGGCCCGCCCCTTCCGTCATCAGTAGAAGATGCAGAGTTGCTGTTCTGGTCGTTGTGGTTTGTCCTGGGCATGTTGCGGTGATGAGTCGCTTGTTTCGTCGGCTGGAGAGGGTCGACAGATCGGTAGTAGCGCAGTGGAAGGTTCTTTGATACACTCGCCCATCATGGCCTTCATATACGCCTGGGGCGGGGCTTCGTGGCGCACCGGTGCATTACTGCAATTTCTCAGAAAAAAACATGACGTCTGTCAAAGCCTTCCATCCCGATGGGGTCTCCTCTATGCAGGCGACGGTCTAACCTGCCCAAATCGGGGAACATCATGGCATGCAGCACACGGCGGCCTCTTTCTCCTGTGCAAGGATGGCTAACACAGGAAGCCCCTCTCGGCTCTGCAAAGAAAGGAAGGAGCTAGGGAGAACGTCATGGCTCAGAAAAGGGTCTCCCGATCGATCGGGCAGCTGCATGCACCAAATGAACAGGCTGAGGCAGGCCCCCTGTGGAGTCACAGCACTGCGGCGCGGTATCATCCCCACCACTGGCTGCCGAAGTTATGATACTTGGACGGTGTCGCTTCGGCGGCGTGTGGTGCAAAGCACTCGGTCCACAATTTATGCGAGTTCAGCGGACGAGCCAAAGCACCTGCCATTCGCATCTTCATTGGGCGCTGAACCACCAAAGCAGATATACGCACTGTACATTCGTCGAGAGACGCTCATGGTCGAAATTGTGGAGATTGTCCGTTCCGTGGCGGCAGCAGTGGCGTTCTCTCTTGTCTCCATCAGCTCCACTTCAGCATGCATCCTCGTGCTACCAACAAGTTGCGAATCACCTCATACGGCTCCCGGAATGAGCCGACCATACACAATAAGCAAGCAGAACCCGCATCTGACCGCAGCTGTCTGAAATCAATGGCCGCACTCCTCGCACATCTTCTTGCTCGCCATATCTGCCTCACTTCTTGTCAGCAGAGGAACTGCTATCAGCCCGCTGATGGCATGGTGGGTCTGCTGACGAATCACGTACCCGTTTCCCCCTTCGCTGCTCCCATCGGTGGCTTGCTGGTTCTCAGGGACCGCAGCATTGGAAGAGTGAGAAGTTTCAGCAGACTGTAGAGCGCCCCCAATGTTCAAAGCGCCAAAGACACTAGACCCCGCGCGGTGCGTATTTCCGCCCGCTGGACCACTTCCCGCGACGGATCCACTGCCATTGGACTGCTGGATCGTTCTGTTGCTTTCGTTGTCAGACATGCTTGGTGACCGGGATGGACTGTGAGGCTGACTTGTTGAAATGGGCTTGTTGGGCGACGAAGAATGAGCCTTGAAGTATGAGGATGACAGTCTTGGAGACAACCGACCTAGACGTCTAATATACGGCCACAGGTCACATGATGAGTTCGCTAGGGGGTCGTCGTGCCTTCGATGTGTCAACGTGTCTGCCCCCGCGGAGCTTCTATGCCCCAAGCCTTCCAAGTGGACAAATGAAAGTAGGCGTTATAACGAGGAGCCAGCGAGAGTGGAAAACGCCATGACGTGATACGCGGCCTCGGCGGCTGCGCCCTGCCGCGTGGACCCCTTGTGTCTGGGTCCGTGACCTCGTCTATCTCGCCAGGGTGTGACGATGACAGACGGTGTGTTCCGTGCGTGCGAAGGCTCGTCGGTGGGCTCCATGCTCCGAACGGGGACGCCGCTCGAGTTACATGAGACAGCCCGTCATCGAGTGCTGGCGGTGCGGTGGATCTTAGGAAGGCACCCTTTTCCCGTCATTTCTCAATCTTGGAAAGAGGCCTGTGGGGGAGTTGGGTCGCACCGCCATCGAATGCGTTCTCAACGGGGACGGCAAGGGTCTTCTTTCATATCGGCCTTCTGAGAGCGGATCCCTGCGTAGGCGGCAGCGGCGTGAGCTTCGCAGATCTGGACTCATTACGAAAGTGGAGGAGCAGCAGGCATTGGGTGGCGCTAGGAAGGCATCCGAGCGGGTGTTGACCGATGCCCCGGCTTAGTGTATGTCCTTCCTGCGCCCAGATCAATTGTTCTTCGCAGGCCCACAGCTGGCCGAGCCATCACCGGTCGAGAACCGCCACAACTGATCCCGAGGAAGATGACGTGTCGCCACGTGACTCTTCAGGCACGGCTGCGTCCCCACTGCGCGTCTCGCTGCGCGCACTGCTCCCATTGTTGATGATTCTACCAATGGCCACGTTAGTCGAACCGCTCGCGCAACCATCACTGGAACCTGGAAATCCAGATCAAACCTCCAAGCGAGACCGAGAGCCGCCGACATGTTGTCGCCGAGGCAGCCCCCATCCTCGCCGGCACAGCCGCGGTCCCCGCTCTCCCCGACGCACCCGCTCATGTCTGAGCTAGCTTCCCTCCGCCAGCAGCTGCATCAGTATCAAAAGGCCGCTCACCAATCGAGCATACAGCTACAGGGCTCTCGGCTGGAACTGAGCTTGTTGAAGGAGAAGAATGCAGCTCTGGAGGGGACTGAAGCGGCATTGAGAGCAGAAGTCGAAAGTCTCAGGTGGGTCGTGCGTCCGAGACCGAGGGCTACACCTGATGCGCAGGACGCATCCCGCTCCGCCCCCGATACAGCCTCAGTCCACCGCGCTCACCGAGTTATCCCTGGCTCACCGACGGTTGTCGGCCAAGCTGGACCTGACCGAGGGGCAACTATCGTCGACGACACTCGAACTGGCGAGCGCAAAGCAGGAGATTGTCAGACTGGGCAAGGAGCGGGAAAGTGATAGGGCGGCCTTGAATGAGTTGCGCCGGATAGAAGAAGATCGCGAGGAGGAGATTGAATGGGAACGAAGCGAAAGGCGCAAAGCGGAGGAGCAAAAAAAGCTGTGGTGAGTGAACAGCCACGACTGACAGTCCTTCATGAGCGATTGTTCACGAACGACTGAACAAGCTCACGCCAGTGACCTCGCACTGCAAGAGTACTCTGCACTGGTCCACTCTCTCGACCCATCCGCCGTCCCGCCCGTGGCCCCATCCAGCTCGGTGGCCGACCTCCTCGCGACGCCAGACCTCTCAGACTCCGAAGCACCCGAACCCAGCCCGGCTTCGACAACGCTCAGCGCCGCCGACTCCATCTCGAACCTACTAGTAGGCCAAAAGGGAGTGCATCGACTGTTCCACGACTTCACGTCAACCCTCACGGCCAAAGAGAAAGCCTTACACTCGGCGCACGCGAAGATTGAGGAGCTCGAGCACTCGCTTAGGACGCTGCAGGACCAGCTTGAGTCAGAGACAGCGGCGAGGGTCGCGGCGCAGAATGAGCGCGAGGCGGCTATGCGAGACGACGGAAGCGCTGCAAAAGTCGTCGAGAGATACATGACATTCACGCAAAAGACGCACGCGACGGTGCATATGCACCTGGACAACCTGCGGGCGCGGTCGACGGCTACACAGTCGTCATTGCGGAGCGAGATTGCTACCCTGCGATCGCAGCTGAAGGCGGAAAGCAGCCGGGCGGAGAAGCTCCGAAGCGCTCTGGACGAACTGAGCGAGGGGATGTCTCGCGAAGCCGCTGGACGAAGAAGAGAGGTGGCGCTGCGGCTGAAGATGCTGGCGATAGAGGAGAAGAGACAGCGGAAAGTGGAGGCTTGGCTGGACAAGGTGCGCCGGGCGAGGGCCGGCGCAGAGGGTGCGGTAATTGAGCCGGACATACTGGAAGCATTGCTCGATGAAGGAGTGGAGGCGGTCGAGAAGGAGCAGTCGAACTCGGAAGAACCGAAGGCGTGGAAACCGATGGCGATGAAACGGTTGTTGCGCAGAAAGCCGAGCGAATCCGGGGCGAGGGGAGACGAACGGGAAGAAAGCTTGGCGCGGGTGTTACTCGCGGAGGAGTTGGTCAACACCTTGGTGGAGGACTTGCAAGCGGAGACCCAACGGCGGACGGAGCTGGAAAGACAGCGAGTCGAGTGGCTGGCAAAGGAAGCGGTCGAGGGTGTGCCGGCGTCCGCCAAGCCTGGGGACATTGACGATGCCCACGCAATATTCGATCTGGACGACGAGAAGCCGGAAGTCAAAGATGCCCCCGTGGTGGACATCGGCCTGACCGCGACTGTGGAGACGAACGGAGACAAGGACGGAGCCAACGGGGGCGACAACGACTCCGAAGTCGATCGTCTCGCGGAGGTTGCACCGCTAGCACCGCCACTCTTACCTCCAACGACACCCTCGCCTTTGTCCGAGACCCCGCCTCTCCTACCGCAACTCGGCGAGCTCTTCGTTCCCCTCACGTCCCGGTACGAACCCCTGCAGAAACGCCTGCACGACTTGTCCCATTCTCTGGACGTCCTTCGCGAGACTCCGTTGACGCCCAAGACCGCTCAGCGCAAACCGCTGCTGAATCTCTCTCGGCGGCCGGACCATACCCTCGAGACACTGCTTGACTCGGTACACGAAGTGATCGAGGACGCTCGTGTCGACGTTGAGATTGCTCTGGCGGACGAGGCAAGGGTATATCGCGGCTTCGAGGCGTTGCTTGGCGTCGGCCGAAGCGGCGCTGTGCAGGGCAAGGAGGTCTTGCGTGACGCGGAAGAGTACGTCCGTTCGCGACGGGACTGGGAAGGGTATGTCAAGCTGGACAAGAGGGTGCAAGACATCGAATCGGACATTACTGGTATCAAGCGGGTGATCCATGAGTCGGAGGGGCTGGACACTGGCGAGGAGGGTTCGACAAAGTGGGCGGATATCGACCTCAAAACGGTCTCGCTGCCAAGCCGTTTCCCGACGACTGCGGTTGACGGCGAGGAGCCTCGCAAGGCTTCTCATATTCTGTCGAATGTCGGCAGGTCATTTTCGTCCAATATCATCGGAGCGCCACGACGAGTCGGAAGCTTTGCGGGGAGTCTGTACCGTCCCAAGGACAAGAAATCGAATGGAGATGCGCCTGGAACGCCAGACGGCCTCGAGGACAGGGAGGCCGACGGTTTGCTCGCCAATCATTCGTCTGACGATGTGGAGTAGTGGCCCGGATTCGCGGCGCGGACATCGTACTATATCAATTGACGACATGCATGCAATTACGATAGTTCGGAAGACATCAGGTGCAGTAGTCAAAGATGATGAACAAGGCAGCGGCGCCTATCACAAGCGGATAAAACGCTGATTCGAGGGTGTGTGTAGAAAAAGCTGAAAGCCAGTAGGTCGAGCCACTGTCAGACGAACCTGCGGGGTCAGGATGCTTGGATTAGGGCCCACTGACCTTGAGTCAAGTATCCCGGAGGACTGGAACCCCGCTGTGGAGATGCCGCTGTCAGTCCCAGCGGTCCTTGGAGCGAGACGACAGCAAGGCACGCGGTCAGTAAGAACCCCATCCAGGTCCGGGGCTTGACAATGGGCATTGGACTTGGAACCTTGACATGTTCAGGCGTCGCCTTGAATGACGAAGATTTGGAGGGACGCGCCACGACGAAATCAAACGGCATGTTCGCGAAAGTCGAGGCGAGACCGAGGGCCGCCAATATGAGGATGGCGATTGACAAGGGATGGAGAAGCGGACTCGGACCAGGCAAGCCGTAGTGAGGTGGCAATGGCAGCTGCGCTCTGACGCCCGAAGCGCCCAGTACTACGGCCATAATGGCCGGGGCCATTGCGTTTCGCGATCGAGTCCGCATGGCGCTGTTTGATGATGTCTTTGTGACGAATCAGGGGTGTCGACGAGAGGCTGAGCGTTCTGTCAATATCGATGAGATGCGGGGCTATGTAGGCGCACGAGTCCATGGACACAATTGGTCGTATGATCCTTTGAAAGGAGACGATCAGGAGTACTGGTTATGTGTCAGGGTCGAGGCACCGGTGCGTGCTCGCCAGAAGATCAGCCTCACCCGCTCTCTGCCATGGTTGGTCAGGAGACGCAGCCCTCGACTCATTTGCCTTCTCCTAATCTGCAAGCTGCATCTGGCTTGCTATGTATCATTGGTGTTGCCAGATGATGTACGAACAAGGCCAGCGGATAGCGGGTAAGGTCCGGCCGGTTAAGCTAAGCGCCCAGTAACCGACAGCTACACGCCCGACGCCTGTACGAGCACATGTAGATCAGATGGGCATGTCGCTCCTTTCACCCATGCATATAGCGCCTGTAACACTGTGCGACCTCCTTGAAGTCCCTACCACCACCTTCAGAGGCCTTGATCAGTTTCACAGTCATCCGACTCCTTACATCGACACCAGACATGCTGCAACTTCGCTCACTCGCGGTCGGCCGGACCCCCATGGCGCGTCGGTATCTCTCCTCGCGTGCCTCGCGCGTCCTCTCCGCCGTGGGGATACCGACGGACGGCAAGCCACTGCCAGGCGTATATGATGGATCCTGGAAGGGCTCAGGCGAAGAGGTCACTTCGACGTGTCCGGCCACGGGCGAGACACTGGCGACCATCCGCAATGTAGCTATCGTAGCGCCCTGCATGAGCGAGTCGTGCTCATAGCAGGCTTCAGTCGAGGAAACGAAACAGGCCATACAAGCTACCAAAGAAGCTGGCAAGATTCTGCGGGCGATGCCGGCGCCAAAGAGGGGCGAGGTGGTTAGGCAGATACGAGAGGCGCTGGCGGAGAAGACCGGCGAGTTGGGCGATCTGGTCTCCCTCGAGATGGGCAAGATCAAGAGCGAGGGCAAGGGAGAGGTCCAGGAGGTCAGTGTTGTGTCGTGCCGGAGCCTGATCCCTGAGCTAAGAGCAGTTCGTGGATATCGTGAGTGACCGATGTGCTCTGCTGGCGCGGAGCTGAGCGTAGTGTGATTATGCGACTGGGCTGTCGAGGTCCATGGCGGGTCGAGTGCTGCCTTCTGAGCGGCCCGAGCATGTCATCTACGAGGGTGGGTCATGAGTCCTCCCGACAGGCAGGCTTCTGGCGTGCTGAGTGTCAGTCCCGAACCCCCTCGGAAGCATTGGTATTCTGTCTGCTTTCAACTTCCCCGTGAGTCCTAGGTCAGGTCCTGGAATGTGCTGACAACAGGTCGCCGTCTACGTGAGTCAATCGAGCGAAAGTGCGATGACGAAGCTGATTGCAACCCGTTGGGGCTCAGGGATGGTATGTTCTCCACCCCTGACCTGACGTGTGCTGAAATAAGGAACCTCTCAATTGCTCTGGTTACTGGGTACGCCACGCGGCCAAGCACGGCCCCACTTACGCCAGAAACTCTACCATCTGGAAGCCCGCGCCATCTACCCCGCTCTGCGCCATCGCTGTTACCAAGCTCATCACGCCGGTCTTGGAGCGAAATGGTCTGCCTGGCGCGACCGCAGCTCTCGTGACGGGAGGCGTTGACGTCGGGAAGGAGATCGTGGGGTCGTCGGATCTTCAGCTCGGTAAGTGCACCGTGGCTTATAACCGACTGACAACCCAGTCAGCTTCACCGGATCAGAAAAGGTCGGACGAGAGGTGGGCAAGGCTGTGCAGGACCGATTCGGCAAGGTACAGGATGACTGCCTGTTCCAAAATTCCGCTGACGTGCAGCCACTGCTCGAGCTCGGAGGTAACAATGGTCAGTTCAATGTACGCCAAGCCCAGAACCTCGCTCACTCCCAGCGGTGATAGTCGACAAAGACGCTGATTTGGACTTGGCCATGCAGGCCGTTCTCTTTGCGGCGGTGGGCACCGCGTGAGTATCTCCCGAGCTTCCTCTGAGGTGAGGTGACCGTTTAGGGGCCAGAGATGCACCTCCACGCGCCGCCTATACCTGCACTCTTCCATTGCGGACGAATTCCTGGCCAAGCTTCTCCCATTGTACGACGGATCCAAGCTGAAGATGGGAGACCCGCTGGACCCGTCCACCCTGATTGGTCCGCTGCATAACAAAGGTGCGGCAGAAGCGTACACGAGGACATTGGAAGGCATCAAGAGCCGTGGCGGACAGGTTCTGACGAAACGCGAGGGTCTCATCAGCGATGTGGCTGGCTTCAGCGAGGGCAGGGGCGGAAACTATGTCTGGCCAATCGTTGTGAGGCCGAAGAAGGACGATCCTAGCTGGAAGGAGGAGTGAGCTGACCTTGTGGGCTCAGTTGCGGTGGAACTGACAGACAGGACATTCGCACCCATTCTGCAGGTTGCGGAGTTTGACACCCTGGAGGAAGCTATCAGGCGAGTGACGTTCCCTCACCTCTACCTGGGCAGGGCGGCTAATCAGCAGGCTGAACAACGACGTCCCGCAGGGCCTGTCGTCATCTCTCTTCACCAACTCGCTGGACGCGATGGGCAAGTGGCTCGGCCCGGAAGGAAGCGACTGTGGCATCACCAACGTGTGTCTCACCAGAGTCCGCTTGGCCTCGCAGGCAAGCTGATTTCAGATCAACGTGGGCTCTTCTGGAGCGGAGATTGGCGCGGCTTTCGGAGGGTGAGTGCATGCACGAGGGGTGCAAGCCCTCAACTTAGGGCATGCATCAGCTCGAGCTGCGGCTGACGTGCAGGAACAAGTCGACTGGGTGGGGCCGAGAGTCCGGAGGGGATGCCTGGCACCAATACGTGAGGTGGTCAGCGGCGACTGTCAACTATTCGGGGAAGCTGCATTTGGCGCAAGGAGTCAGCTTCTCGAGCTAGACATGGCGCGATGGTTAGAGGTTTCCGAACCATTCGTACCCTGAATTCTGAATTATGCATGGGCACAGGCAGTGATTCTTGATATGAAGAGGGGGAAGGAG